>DWQT01004546.1:0-11152 GCA_018244895.1 Myscelus amystis hages
TCGTGTTCACACAGAGACATTCGATGTATACACTGAGTGTACGGTGTATAGTGTCGTAGTCTGAACCGGCCTTAACTAACATGAGAATACATGATGTATATTCTCTGTACTGAATTGTCTTAGTATTCTAGCAATTACGTACAAAATGATAAATTATAATATACACACATCCTCTGAAACAACAAAAAATATAATCACATACTTTAGCGCCATAATCGCACGAGTGATTCATTACAGCAATTTTGTTTTTACGAATTCATTACACAAGAAACGTATCTCAATTGCGCACACACTAGTTTTTGTGTTTTCGCGAGAACAATTGATTTTTTTACGAGATTCAAGCAACAGATGCGAGAGCAGTGATAGCTCGGTAGATTTTGCCGTTCAAGGCGTCTATGGTTCAAGTCTTGACCTGTTTTAATTTGTGATTGATATTAACTGCCACTTACTTCAATGATAAAGAAAACATTTATGAGAAGTTTTACAAATGTAAGAGTTCGCCATGATACTCTTCAAGGTACACCATCCAGAATTGGCCCAGAAAGGTACGTTACAATTCTGAAAATTCTTATAAGAGGAAAACTCTGTCCAATAGCGAAATAATAAGAAGAGTTGAAATTGAAAATAAAAAGTGATAAAAAAAGGAAAATATAAGTGATAAGTAATTTCAAAGACAAAAAGACAAAAGACATTGATTTGCACAAATATGGGTACATTCGAAGATCTTACAAAGTATTTGTTCTATCAAACTCTAGGTGATTAAATTTCGTTTTTCGCTTACACCCTTTATACTACTGGATAAGGGACGAAAAAAAAAGTGTGTTTATCCGCGGCCATTACACAAACATGCTGTACGATTATATTGAAAAAAAAAAAATTATATAATAGCTAACTGAGTAAAATGGAAAACAAACTGAGCGTTATGTGTCGGACGGCGCTGGAAGGAAGTAGGTTCCGGTGTTGATTTTCAGTTTCATGACGACAGTTTAGAGTTGTCTACGAACGATAAGGTAACCGGTTAGTCGTTCTGCGTAATATGGGATATACGTTACGCTATAAAATATACTATCGCGGATATCAGTTTCTATTTTGTAACATAATTAAAACTATTCGCGACTCCGTTGACGCGGAAAGTTAAATTCCCCTCATATTATTTGATTTATTCAGGAGACGGGTTAGAAAATATTTTATTTAACTACGGCAAGTGGCAACAGCGAATTTTACAACCATTGGATACACTGGGCTTAAACATAACGCACGTACACTGTTACATTGTAAATTTATGGATATAAAAATATGCTAAATTAAATTGTATAGAAATTAATTGAATAAAATTAAGGATCCAATAAACATTGCATTTGCTTTATACGGTTAACTCCTTATAAGATTAACTAACCCCTAGTTAACTTACTTTCACTAGGAAAGTCCCATTAAAATCGGTATAACCCTTTCAGACTCTTACGGTAGTTTTAAAAATTGGATTTTCGTTATAAGTACAATGTTCTTTCATGTGCATTAGCCAAAAGTTGTTATTGTTTTATTGTCATTACAAAAGGACACTTAATGTACCATTAAACAAAGTCGGTAAAGCATTTTTTGGCATTGTAGGTGCGTATTTAATCAATTAGATAGATGCCACGCCTGGTGTGTGTAGGAGTGTCCCAATTAAATTATTTCACGCTAATTTATCTTGTTGGTTGGATGTTTACAACATTTATAACCAAATAAAGTTTGTCAATTGAAAAATTTTGAAAAATGAAAAAATTGAAAAATTTTAACAAAAATCGATTTCGTTTAACCAAGTGGATACTACATCTCAATACCGGTGCTACAAAGTTTCTGAGGACGTATTTGTGACATTCGTTTATATGCGTGGGCTCACAATGTAGACATTTCTATTATAAACGTGGAAAATAGGCACGGCGGTCACGGTTCGTTAATTGGTTACTGTGGGCAGCAAATATGTATATCCAATTACAAATTGGCCTGACAAAACCTGAGAGTGTTCCTACTCTGACTGTAAAACCGTATTTTTTTAAAATTATACCATAGGTCACACTTTAGTCGCGATCTTAACAAATCAGGTGCGTTTTAAAACTGTGCAATTTTACAAGTAATGACTATACCCTTTGATACCTCATTAGGGTCATAAGGAGCGAAGAATATCTTTTTATTTGGCAGGATCTTGCGCGGTGGTCGCCAGCTCTTCTCCATAAATTCCAGTCAAGGCAGCCTCTTTCTCGCCTAATCGCCTCCAGCTAGTACGGGGGCGGGCTTAAGGCCGTGATTTGACAACAAACAACCTCGCTCTGACTAATTCTATTTGTTAGCGAACATATAAAGACGTATGCATCTTATTATAATCATTATTATTATAATTATCTTTGTTATTTTCCACGTTCGTATTCACATCTTCGTACTAATAGAATACGTTTGTCACCGTTTGCATAATCATTTGGCTTAACTTTGCTAACATATTGCTCCACGAAGGTGTAATGTGATCTGTATTGCATAAATGGTTGAGAGAGATCACACTTGACGCAAACCCAATGTAAATATTAGGGTTACGTATCAAACTCCATTATTAAGTATTATTGCAGTTCCGGTTGTGTAATTTGATTTACATACGTAGCAAACAGACAATGGTTCTCTTGTGTTCAGAATAGCTGATGGACATCCACGTCCAATCTTATGTAGGACTGTATTCTATATGACAAGGATTGCATAAGTCATGTTATGTTATTCTTAATACACAAATACATATATATTTGATTCGATGAATGTGTTTTGTCGTGATACACGCAGTGGATTGCAGATGATTGTCATATTTAAAAAGTATGGGCCTTGAACATTACTCGAAAATTTTGATGAGACTTGAATATTTTGATTAAAACATCAGGTTTTTGCAATAACATGCAAACTGGTAAGTTTTTGCGAACAAGTTAGAATGAACATTGGCTTTTTTGATGATTATCTGTGGAGTGTAATGCTATTCTGTAATTGGACTGACTAATTTTGTTTGTCTATAGAGCAATCGCAATGACTATAAATAATACCACTTAAATCTTGTTATTCATTCATGAAATAGACTTCAATCAAACATGTTATAACGAGATCATTTTCAAATTCTAATAATAACAAGCAAATACTGAGTCAACGGTATTAATTATGGCTATAGGAGTTTAGTTTGTATTAACTGAAATATGGATATTCTGAATGTCAATATATTCATTTTCAGTGAATACATATTAACATACCTTATTGTAAGGCACGTACGGTGTGTGGGGCATACACTCGTATATATTTATTTATTATTTTATAGATCTCTTTCGATACCAGACAAGATTCAATCTCTACATTGCCTACAGTGAGCCTAATAGACCAAACGAACAAACTTGTCTGTAAAAATGTAGGTAAATAAGTGTGATTATTTGTTACAGGGCTATTATAACCCCAATCATTTCGCGTGTGACATTATGTAACAGTTTAAAAATTAATTCACATAACAAATAGCTGTTACATTTCGTAATTCTTAGAAGCCGGAAGACAATTTTGCCTCGCCGCCGCCACTGCTGCCTCCGTCGCCAATTCCATGCAATTGGGTCGAAACATTCGCATTTCTACGCTTATCGTGAATGCTCATTAAATGCAAAATGTAATTGTTAGCAGCGGAATCCCGGGATAATTATTATCGATATCCATAACCATAATTCATGAAAACAATAATACGATATGGGACAATCTCGCGATCTCGAAACGAGAAATCTGTTTGCGTATATTGATCCAGGTAGATGTTAAAATAGGCATGTTAGGGTTCATGCCAGATTTAAAAACTCTTCAGGCTGGCGCCTGTCGCGATTCTATTAGTTTTGTATTCATTTCATTATTATTACTATTGAATCTTGTAACAGCCAAACATTGTCGCTGTATTCGTCAAGCCAAACCTCACGTTTCATTTCCGTTGGGTTACGAAATGAACCGTTAAGAACCCGCGAATTCGGTTAAACAAACACGTTTTATTAATAAAATGTCGCCAATCTCCGCTGCGTCGCTCTCTGAACTCTGTAGTGTGAAATGTTGGAGGGATTCCAACACGAATTAATATGAAAACGGTTGTACTACGTCTCTTAGAATAGAAACCTTAGTTTACGGTGTAATATATTGTATTTTCAATGTGTTATAACTCTACGTTTAAATGTTGCTACTAGAACGATTTCAACACCAATATTTGTTGCTAAGTGGCTGTGCTTTGTTACATCGAGGGAGGCGTTATCATAAGGGTTGTAGCGTACTCATCGAATGCGCATGTGTTTACGTGTGCATATATATGTATATATAAGTACACGTAAAAGGGAAAACATGAAAAATACAAGTCATATCAGAAAGGTATGATAATAGTGATTTGAGCCAAGATGGATATAACTTGGTTCTGTAAAATTCAACTATTAAGAATATTTAAAATAATCTGTTTTTGAAAATGTAGTGTGAAAACGAACTATATTGATATCATGTTGAAATTCATAGGGCTTTTAACTAAGCACGGTATAAGATATTTCAATGACAATCTAAAACCTCTCAACTGTAGCAGGCATTCATACGGTATTTTCCCAATATGCCATCAAACTTTATGAGGTCACTATGTAGGCCAAGTTTACGTAATAAGTGGACAATGTGTACATGCGAATGAAATGTAGAGTTCAGTACCAACTGTTCTATAATCAATTCTGTTAAATAATGGGAAGATAATTTATTGTTATTATTTAATATTTCTACGATCTTTACAAAGATGTATAGATATAAAAGTCGATGGCAAATCAAAAAGATAAAATTATAAATATTTAAAAATTGATTATTGATGTTATGATCAGAAAACTTAATGAAATAAATTGAACATTTTATGTCTATTATTGTCACGAATGAAGAACTATCGCTAATAGAAAATCAAAAAATATTCAAAGAAACAATAGCACTATTTCCGCCGAAGTGATTACAAATTCTGCAATCTGTTTTAATTCTGTCCTCTGAAGGGGCGGGAACGTTGCAAAGTCGATTTCAACCAGCCCTGCATTTTCCGACAACTTGCAGTTCTGCAAGCTGCAAGTTTATAAATCTTCATACAAAAATCAATAGTCAGTTTTAATCTTACAGATACTGAATATTTTAGTTTTATGTAGCTGAAATTTTCTTTGTGCTCTACCTAATATATTTCCTACATAAGTTATTTTTCGTACGACGTACGTACGTACGTACGACGTTATTTTTCGTACTTACCTCTGGAGATTTTCATGGTACTATGGTGATATATTTTATCTGTCAGAGCTAAATGTTGAAATTAGTCCTGTATTGATTGATAGGTACAGTTCACCTCTAGTGATATTAATGTCATCAATTATGAAGTTGTTCCAGTTATGTTGAGAGGTGTTTTTTATAAAGCATTTTATTTAATAACATGTGGTATGAAATTGTAGGCATGTATCAATTTCGAATAATTATGTATAGGAATTTAATTGTAAGTACATTCATTAAAGCAATAAATTAAATAATATCCTCACAGACTATCAATTGACTTATTCTTACTAACAAGTTTTGATGCAAACTTTGAAGTGTTGTTTCGACGGAAATTGATTTTATTAATCAAGATAGATTGTACTTCAAGATATACATTCGAATTGCAAACAGTATGTTTACTTATTATCCATGTATATGTCTGTATCAGTAATAAAGTCTCATTAATTAGATTATCTCAATGATAATGTTATGCTGTAGCGAGATTCATTAAACGTCTCTATATAAATACGATAAGGTTTACAAATGTAATACTTGAACATACTCACTCCAACTACATCCAAGCGTTGCACGGTTCGGGTGAAATTGTATTTGTGTTATTCGCTAATTATATTTTATTTAATCAGACTTCGTTTCAAATGTTCCGAGCGCACAGACTGCCGGTACCAAACACTGCGGGCTAATTAGTGGCACGCGCCCTACGTGCGTCCGCGAAATCGTGCCAACATTACATGTGAACACTTGTACGGATACTTACAGTTTATTGGTATGATTTTAAAGTTTTTCCCGCGTGTCACCGCGTGGTGCCAGAGCTCGCAACGAGACACGCACGGCCCGAACGAACACTGGCGCCGTACTGACTGTTTTTCAGTTGTTTACTACCGCGACGCCCCGCCCGCCCGCCTGCCGATGCTTCGATACTTGAGTAAGCACGCCTGTACTGTCCTACCTGTAAATCCTCGAATCTTCAGCGCACCAAACTTACTCGGCCTTCCGTTCGCACGATAGCTCCGTTTGGCAAATGTCACTGATAAGCAAAGCGCGCATTTTGTGAATCTTGCCAACGTTTCGCTATTAACACGCTTTGATAGTTAAATCCAGGTTTAATTAAATAGAGATTTAGAAATTAATACTCACGTTCATCGTATCTTAATACATCCATTTTAAATGATTTAATCATAATAAAATAATTACTCATTTTATAAACAGTCTCCAGTCCAGATTTATTAATATTTAAGAAACAATTAAATTATTTATAAGTACATTTGATACCCAATATACCCAATAGTGTTCACACATTTTTCTTTGTAATGAAGTACATAACATTGTGAAGGAAGCTCTAGAGTTCAATTTCAAATGCACCCTCATTTTTTGGTAATAACTAGCATTGCTACTAGTACCTCTAGGTATATTTTGGGCAGCCCTTATTAGGCGTACTACGACCAGACGTATCTACTCCCTGGCTGTTTGTACAGGTAACGAGGCATTTGTTGCAGCCCTGTTTGCTCTACATCAGATGAATAAATAAGTAGAGTCACGGGAGGCAGTTGACAAAGGGATATTTACAATAAATTCACGTGCGATTTACGAATATACCTATAGCACGCGTCGCGGCGAAAACGCTCGTAAACATTTTAAGGATTGTAGTTATTATGCATTGAAGCGTAAATATCTTATTCGGTAGCTCGCTTTATTCATACTAGCTGCGCCCGCCGTTTTACCGCTGTAATAAAAATATTTCGCCATACGAAAGGTGGATGGGTATTCCGAGATCCATACAGTTACTGCATCCTATATGGGACTAAGTAAACATTAACTGTATGGTTCTGATTAAACAGCCGTGATATAACGATATATGAATTCATTCAATTTGTATGTAGTTAAATGACACTGGGAATCGAATCCGCCATTTCGCGGCTCAGCTATCAATATTACTACCTAACCACTGAACCAATAGGCCAATTATAATTAATAATACGTTTCTGAAATTAGTAGTAGTAGAGATAGTAAAGAAGCATTCCAGTTATGTTTTATATAAAAAAGATTGATTATACGCGATTGTCAATACTGAAATCGAATTAGCATTCAGAAACGGGAGGTACCTCGACCGTGATGATATTGTGTAATAAATACGTATGCTTCCTCGATACATTAACATGCGCAGTCTGGTTTGCCTTACCGCGAACTGGTTTATCATACAAATGAATTGTTCTCAGCGAATGTAGACAAAACGATTTTATCTATCTAATTTAAGTATAATATGTTAATTCACTAATATTGTCCGTCACACTATTTGAAACTTGCGAATAAATGAATACATTAAAAAAAATGAGATAGAACTTAGCAATGAAATGCAATCTTAAAAATGTAAAATGAACTCGTCTTTCATTAATATATAGAAACCGACTCATTATGTTGAAAAGTTGTTTGTTAAAACATAAACACATTAATGAATATTAAACATGACGGTATATAAGCATTTTTGTAGCAGTCAGTACCGGCGTTTTTGAAATTACTGAATGTTGAAACATTTCTTTTTTTCTGCAAAACGACTACAATTCAAGTCATTTTAACCTTCGAGACGACGGCGTCGGAATGGAAAGAAAACATGAAGACCGTTACTCGTACCTTATTTTTGCATTTCATATTCTTTCTTTTCACGTTTCATATACCGTGGATGTGCATAAATTAATTTCGTTTTCATATTACTATAATTATTGGAACGAAGTTTCTTATCGCGCGATGCGAAGGAGGCTGGACGGAAAAAATAACAGACGAAAAATTAATTAATCGAAAGGAACTTCGTTCCATCCGGGTGTCCCTTGACACCTGTCTTGTCTTTTGTTAATTATAACGCAGTAATAACTCATTGGTTGACAATTGAAATGCCACTCCGAGCGATTCAAATCCCAGCTCACAGGCTAACGATGTTAACTTAGCGCTATGATGATTAATAAAATGTACAATTGTGTTCGATTCGTCACGAGAAACATTGTATAGTCGCTACAAACATTAATCATACGCCAACGAAGGTAAACATTAATCGTAACTCCCGTCAACGTAGTGTCAATAAATCTATCAATACTTCGTTAGCGTGGTATATTTTAAGTTCAAATTTAATATTCCGATGGCGACTGTCATTTGAGTTATCACACAATAAGGTGCGCGTGTTGACAATGGGTCGTAACTGATCCTTATCGACGATTAGCCAATTACGTGGTAATGTTGGAGGAATTCAATTATCGTTTGTTGCGCTTCAAGTGAGTGTTGTGGTGTATGTGGGAACTGCACTCTGTGGTTCCAAAGACGTTGCCATTAGAATTAATGACGTATATAATTTATTACGTTCCGCCGTTGATGTCTTATAGATTTTGTAGGACATTCCGAATGTAGGTTTTGTTTACCCATAAAATACTCTGTTATAATATGTAAATTAATATTGGTAAATCGTGTTATTAGTATGTTAAACGGTCCAAAGTGTTTTTGCACATTTAATCTTATACTTTTCATTATGAATAAATTTCGCTTTCAAAAATGTTCCCGAAAGTTATATTTTTTACGAGATAAAAACCTCTGCCACTTTCTCATACTTTTTTGGATACCTTGAGCAAAAGTTGCAATAAAATTCTCCTTAATAAAACAGAATTGATTGTGAAAATATTTTAGATTGGAATTACTCAATTTAGAATTCGAAAATCCTATTTTATCTCTATCACACGAAGAAAACTTCTAACGCAAAGCATTGTAGAGGCCTATCTATTACATCATCTCTATGAAATATATTCCAAACGTACAGTGGTTTAGGCATCCATACATTACCGTGGGGTGGATTAAGGTTTACTTGAGTGGCCCTCGTTAAATATGCAGCACCATGAATAATGCATCTCGGCTCACGTGTGCTAAGCCACGTTGAGAAAGTTCTCAGAGTTGACAAATTTAATTCTACGAAATACTATTATGCCATCGGTTTTTTGTTTTGACAAACTAATTCTCCTATTATTCAGTTTGTTTCCGTTCCGTTTATATTTTTATTTTCTATAGGTTGTTGACGATTTTTAACTTCATTGAATAATTAAGTATGTAAGGTTCTACGTGGCGCTTTGTTTTTAAATGTTAAAATAAGGTATAAAAATAATACGTGCAATATTTTTAATAAATTGTATTAGCAAACTAATAATAACAACAATAATATTAACTAGATTTGCTAGTTTGTACAGATTAAGTCTATTAACATAACATTTATGTTAAAGTCATTAAAACAACGATAAGAAACATGAAAATGGTACAATAATTCTATTTACAAAAAAAAATCATAATTACTGTACAGTTTGGTGCAGGTAGATGGGGCTTAGCTAGTAGTTGAATATTTAACTATTTTTATTAGTGATACCTTATAATTAGACGTCTGCATGATTAAAGCATTAGACTCTACAACAGCAATAAATCGATGCGATTTAAACAATATACGAAGGTTGTTTATAGTAAACCACTGATTACTGTTAATTCAGATATTAATACATATTTATATAACAAAAATATTAAAAATTTATATTGTATTTTTTAAAATGACACTGGGAGTATAATTTTATTTTCTTGTAACTTTTTTCAACATCTTGCAATAATGCTTTAAAAATGGTTAAAATGTAATTCAATTGCGATTTCTTCTTCCAAAAAATAACATGGGATGAATTGGTTGGTGAACGAATTGGTTTTAAATTCGTCAATTTTTACTCTACATTTTAATGCTAGCGTTGGTTACTTACCATGTGATGTGAGAGTGTTTCATTATTTAGAGGATTTAATCATTTTTATGTACTTATTCACAATTCCCACTGGCCATGTCTTAGAGATCCTTACGTGTTCTTCATATATTCGAATATGTGTTTGTACCAAAAATCGACGGTCTTACTCCACGCGTCCAGAGTGGCTCCGTCCAGTTTCAGGACCTCGGTGAACATCGCCACTATCACTACTTTCAAATCCTGTTGGCAGTAAATATAATACATCAATTTCAATCTCCAAAACCGTCGAGCATGTGTGAAAAGTGAAATATAATACTTCAGCTGTATAAGGATTGAGATATACGTCCGTTGCTCTCTGTGTACCCCGCTACGGACCCGGCGTGATGGTATAATAGTAGTTTTTATCTTCATTCTTTGGTACACACCTTATCAAACTCAACAAGTGATCATGAAAAATACTAAGATACTATTTATAAACATTAACCTCCTTATCAATAATAATCGCTCAATATGATTATTATAAATATTTGTATGTTTTGTCTCATTCTCTCTTTACGCATTCAAAATCAAATAGACTGAGACAGAATAACTTAAACTCGCATTAAATAATGTATAGCCAGAGACTGATAAATTAATAATTTGATATTCACTTTATCTAATAATTAAAATATACAGCTTTATCTATTCATTTAAACAGATTGCACAGATGATATTTGAATATGTAAACAATCGAGGAATTTTTTTAAAATGCTTACATGGAAATTTTGCTGCGGGATTTTCCTACGGTGATGGGACTCCCCGAGTTTGTTCATCATCACGGCGACCACTTCCGGCTGGTGAAGATTGTCGATGGCGAGGGTCAACGATGACATTAGATTAACCACGTGCGCTTTGAACTGGATGTTGCCGTCGTACTCGTCTTCAGGCACGCTCCTGATCATTCTGAAGAACTCCTTCGTTTGCGGGTAGGCGCGGAAAAACCTGGAAAGCATATAAAATAATTAGCAGTAACTAGAAAAATGGCCTTTTTTATAATATGGAAGCAGGAGACGAGCATGCAGTCCATCTGATGGTAAGTGGCTACTGCCGCCCATGGACATTTGTAATCGACCCCAGATAAGATT
>DWQT01004547.1:0-11150 GCA_018244895.1 Myscelus amystis hages
AAAATAATATGTGCGTCATTGCAAAGTTATGTCGATCAGAATAATTGACATGTGTCAAAAATACCAAGCTATCGTGGGCAGGGTATATGATGCTATATTTCGTACCATGGTTGCATTAAGACATTAAATAGTGGTAAAGACCTTTGTTGATATGGCTACGAAAGGCCGCTCACATTCTGCATCTTTACACATATTATTGTGATGTATAAGGAACTTAGAAGCTATTAATATTACTAGATATTGCTTGCTATTACCAGTTAATTTGTGGAAGACATTGTTCCGATTTTTGTTTGATTAGCATAATATTCTAACTGTCATACGCTTGTCACGTTATGCCTGTAGTTGCAATGAATAGAAAAAAAAGATGGTATAAAGGTTTCCTGGAAGTTGCTCAAATAAATTCCGTGTTGATTTAAAAACAAATAAAGCGCGCGCATCGGTGTTGCTTGCGCAATTAAACACGCTACAGACTAACGTGTTGCCCGCACTGAATATTTGATATTCACGTTATTTTGTTTGACATAGCTGTTAATGTCGCTTTGGCATGTCATTGCATCGGCGATGGTTATCAGTTTTCAATAATATACTTGTGTGTTGGGCGATTTAATTTCATAGGAATTCGTTATCTATTGGTACTTGTTATCCTCGACACACGGGAATTATTAAAAAAAAAAACTTGTTTTCATTAGCTACATGCCATTTCTATAAAATAATAATATTATCAGATGAGTATTAAGTGACATATTTACATATTTTAATCTACTTTACAAAACGGAGATTCGCCATTCGGTCATATTTTTTTTATATTTCAGTCAGCTTATTGCAAGTTAATAAACGCTTGGAAGAAAATGTCCTTTTAAACTACGCTATTGGGAATCTTACGTCTTCTAAACGTAATTCAATTCCAGGTTATCCGTTCGAAATTAGTTTTTACCGAGCTTAAAATTACGAGTATTTCTAAGTGGAATGTTCAAGATTCAATCGCTTAGATAAATCGACGATAACGTTACAACATCGAAATAATTTGTAACAAACTTTCGAGTAACTTATAACTATCAATACAGTAAACAGTTTTGTTTGACGTGTAAATATGAATGGTGGAAATTACCTATCGTTCCATTTCGAATGCAAGATCTAATAGAGATATCAGAAATGAGCGTTCAGGCCACGCGCGGGTGAAGTTTAACCGTCAATAATGTTGCCATGTGAAGAGTAATTCGAAGGACATTATTCATGGGAATAAAAAGGGGGCAAAATCGAAAACAACCCTAAGCGCCTAAAAGCTTAAAGAATATATAAAATATGTGTTATTCTGTTTTCTTACCATTAAATCAACACGTGATATTTGATTACTTTTGATAGATAATGCCAATAACACTAATTTCTTTCAATGCGCAAACAATAAGGAAGAAATTAATAAATAAACTAAACGTATAAAGATTTATTATAAACATTACATACATAGACCCAAAAAAGTCCCGAAATCGGCATATCCTGTAACAAGGAAGAAACTGGCAACCCGTTGCGATCTATTAACATGTTATTAAGATAAACGGTGTCGCCACAATTCCGGAAATTAGGGCGATTTCGTATTCACAGCCGCTATCTAATTGGTCATTGGGGTTGCAAGTGTTCGGATAATTTTAAAAATAGAAGGTCGATTGTTATTATTTCTTAATTGATTCGGCTGTTACGGGGTTGGTAGGTTAATATATTTTTTGACGATAAAAATAATTGCCATGGACAACGGTAATATATAATACCTACGCGCAAATCTCGAATGTCATAAAATTGATAATAACAAATTGTAACCGAACTTACTTGCGTGTGTTTTCAAGGAATTCATAAGTACAAAATACGAAAAAAATTCTTACCAATGCCTTATTTCTGGAATATATTTGCAATCAATGCAACAGATGTAAAAAAATCTATTAAACTAACATTAGACGACAATCTCATAGAAGGCAATAAAGCATCATTATAATAAACAGAAACACTGAAAATTAGCTTTCATATTCCTTTACTTTGAAATTTCACCTACTCCCTGTATTCTCTATTAACTAAACCTCGAATGGGTAAAATTACAAAATATCTTGTATACGAAGAGACTTGTAATTAAACGTGAAACTTGGTTTAATACGTTTTCGTGTAACATAACAGCAATTGAGACGAAGCAAATGTCACGCTGTAATGAAGTTCGCGAGTGCCCGCGAGCCCGCTAATTACCCGCAATGATACGGTACTTCGTGGGAATATTTAATGAGTTCTTACATTTTAGTACTAGTTCAGCAAAACCCTATTTGATGCGAAAACACAGATATTAAAGGCACTATATTTCATAGAACTACACATACATTTTATTCTACTACTAACTAAAAAAAATACAAGAGAGGTGTCAAGGGACACCCGGATGGAATGAAGTTCCTTTCGATTAATTAAATTTTCGTCTCAATTTTTCGTCTGATTTTTTTCCGTCTAGCCTCCTTCGCAAGGCGCGATAAGGAACTTCGTTCCAATATCCTTTATTATGTTTACGAGTATGTACGGAAAGAGAGAGTATTCTAATCAGACTACCCTCAATTTGTCAGGAACAAAAGATATTTGAGTCTCTGTCATAACAACCAGAATACAGAACATACAGAACAGATCACTTTGATGAACCGCTAATAACAAACACATAGTCTTAAATCAGAGAGGACTAAATAGGAACGGCATATACTTTTGGTGTTTGCCTATTAATTGGTAAACTTCGCTACTAACAGATACTTATCATTCCGCTTCGGAATAGTGCGGTGAAGTATGTTTCAAGCCTGCTAGTTTTATGTCCCCGTGCCCAGCAGTACGACATAAAAAGACTTGCAAAATTTCTAACCTTGCCTCTCGACTCCAACTCTTTCGGCTCAAATACGCATTCATGCTGAGTTGTTATGAAGCTGGCAAGTGCCTGCAAACTCGCCATTTGGTTTTAATGACACGGTGAAGATGAATAAATAGTTTGCAAAACGTTTCAGTCATTAATATTGAGTGTTAAGGCCACGTTTTCATAGCGTTGCCAAGAAATCCTTTATGATTAGTCCAATATGACAAAGATATTTAAAAATAATTTTCATACGCTACATTAACAACGTTCGTATTGTAAAATAATAACGAGCAAAAATAGTTCATTTTCACCAATTATTGTAATCACCATTTAATGTTACGGATATGACATTTAATAGTGTCACTTGGTAGATAAAACGAAATGTCAGTTGTCAAATTTCGATTATAACAGCCCCAATGAAATGACTGAATTCCTTCAAACGGATTTGTTTAAACTCTTCTATGATAGCTATACTATAGGTTGGTTCACACAAAAAATTTGTGTGAAAATGGTCAATATTGAACAGCCCTTAAACCATAAAGCGCAGAGGAGCGGCGTGGCTCTAATTATGGTCATTTAGCCATAAATGGTGGCCATCGATCATAAAGACCATAACTTTTGGTCGTAAATCCGAGATAGCACTGAGTGAACGGTTCGAGCATGCAAATGCAAAATATAACACCTGTGCCGGAGTCCTCAATGGACGTTGTTTAGACGACGTTCGGTCTTCATGTAAGAGGTTGAGAGGTAATGGTTAAACCATTCACAGATTGGTTTTAAAACTATGAAATTATAAATTAATGTTTTTGACAAATCCCGGCTGTTAGCAGAAAATGCATATGCCACAGTAGGTTTTCTACACGTTTAAAGAAACTTTAATTCTTTTATATGTCCGTGCTTAGAATTTTAACTTTGTAAATTTCCTAATAAGATAGGGTTTCATATACCTGCTTGAGGTTTGTTTAAGATAAAATTCCTATCCATTACTTTTACCGAACTTTTCCCAAGATGCCCGATATTTTTCAACTGTCTACGTCATTCCTGTCCAATGAAATACTGTCGGTACCTATTCAAGACAACTACATATAACAATAATGATAACAGAATTTTCTAGAAATCCCCAGAAATAACCTTTCGCCGTCTTCATAATTTCCACAGTTCGAGATAAATGAACAGTTTCGTGTTGAACGTCAATCAGAAAGAAATCGAATGATTGCTGCCGAGTTTAATTATAATTTATAACGAATCGTATAGCGGCCATTTGTTATAGATTCCGGTCGCAGCCATCGAGATAAATGCTTCTGTGGTGATCACGGGTAATCTTTGAAAAAGCGTGTCGTATCGGCAAATCGTTCCACGCATTGGTAGAAACGTGAACAGTGGGCAACATTACATCGGTCCGATATGGATTTTCACGCCAATTTGATATCTATGCCGTTTACGAAAAAAGGCCATTTTCCCCGGATAGTCTTGATAGATAATATAAAATTCTTTGTTATACGCCATAGCTGGTTTATATTGAGTTTTCGCTAACGTACGTTGTAGATGTTAACGGTAAATATTTGTCAGGCAACGTGTTAGATCGCGTGTGTTCCCACAGTCGCGATTCGCTTTTGTGGAATTGAGTGTTAGTGCGATATGCCTAAAATCAGTTTACTGTTCCACTGATATAGATAAAGAAGCATGTTATTGGATTTTATACATATCAACGTTAAACAACAATCCTTTTTTTGTGACTATTGTGAAATAATTTCAATTGTACCTGGGTTGTAAAATTGGACGCTAATTTCTATGTATAGGTACTTATTGAGCAATACACAGGCATTTAATTTACTTACCTACATGATTTTTAATATTTTTACGACTGTTTTAATTACCTGTTAGCAAATGTATACTGAGTCTGCAATATACGAATTTGTCTAAAACATCTGCAAGGTTCGAGTACCTCAGAAGCATGTTTAGTTTTATTTAATTGTTTCAAAATATTTTTTAATCGATCAAGTTACCTTTATATTAAAATGCAACATTAGGTACGAAAACAAAGGTTAGTCATTAACAAAATTATCCAATCAAATAATTAAATGCATTCGTTCTGACTGCAAACGCACATTTTGTGTTGCTACTAAATATCTCTTAATTATCTGAACGGTTAAAATTGGCATGATTTACAAATTATTTCAACCGAACAAACAAATTGTATTCATATGTAATTGACTGCAAGAAGGTTCTTATTGTTGTTAGAAAAAAAAACAAAACATAGTTTTATTTGTCGATGTTTATACGTAATTAATCTCCTAAGAATGAGAATACATAATGTATGTAAATATATGTACCTACTCATGAAAATCTGTTCGACAAATGCTGACTATGACAATGAAGTAGGGTTTATAGTTATCTGTATCCGCGTAGACTAATCGAATTAACGAATGGATGTAAAAAAAAATCGATGTTTCCAATTTATTACACACCGCATGACATATTGTAGAGATACATTATAGAAATCAATTTCCCCGTAACAGTGGTTCTGTGTTCGGTGAGATCACTGTCGTACGTGTGATTCGATACGAAAACAATCCGGATCGGCCGTACAATCGGAGCCGTCTTGATTAGCAGTCAATTAAATATTCCCATAACAACGCCAATAAAAGTATTCGGTGATTTCGAAGTATTTTGTTGTAATCAATTCTCGGTCGGCGTCCGTTTGTGGTACAACAAAATGGTCGCTTTATTAGCGTACCGAATTCGGTGAGGTCGATCCACCGCTCCCTGCCTACTGCTCGGGTTCGTCCGGTTTCACGGATCATCTTACGGATTAGCAGTTTGTGTCAGCAGCTGCAGGTTTCTCCAAAGACCTATGCCGATGTAAGTTCTCCATGATGTCTTAATCTTATGGTGTTTGCAATCAAATCGCGGTAGACTATAGAATTACCTCGTTTGTTAAAGATTTGGATTATATTATTCAAGTACAGGTAACAACGCATATTACTTTCATGTCTTCCATTCAAATAGAAGATTGCTAGGCCTATTGGGACGTGCTGAAGCATCAGAATTTCCGCTCTGATCATAAACGAGCTTAATTCGACAGGCCTGCATAATCATTTATGTTTTTCTCGATACCAATTCCCTTTTTTCGTAACTATAAATAATTGAACGAATAATGAACTATTGTGTTTATAGTGGAAATGTTTATCTCAGTACACAGTTCTGTATATACGGAACCCGTCAATCCTCTCGCCGCGGCGTTGCCCTCGCGGCGTATCGAAAGGGCAGCGCAGAAGCCGAAACTCGGGTCAGTTTATAGTTTATAATTACAGATGATTGCCGTCGACCGTCGTGACCCGGCTCCTCGCTCGGCAGCGTTTTTATAAAGGATTAACGTCCTTTATTAATATAATAACCATTTATATTGCAATCAATAGAACAACCGTAAACAATAATGGTCAACCATTACTTTCAATGGCGAAATGTGTCAATGCTATTGGAGTATCTACGTAATTGGTTAAAAATATGAGCACTCATCATTAATAAACGCAATAATTTCAATTCTCCGTGTTATTCTAAAAAGAGTTGCAAGACTATCAACCCTCATGAGACTGCAGCGGAAGATTACCGAAAAAACTAAATAACATTCATTTCTTAATAGAGTGAAATAGTTGAAATAAGATAGTCATAAATCTCTAGACTTAGCACAATTTAAAAAATATCATGTTCGTAACGCTTCTTTTAAGTTTAGAACCGTGTCATAATTAGGTTTGAAAACCAGTCACACAAACTCACCTTAGTCTTGCTGCCGCCAATCGAACCGGGTCTGATGGAACCGGTCTCGTAAAACCTCGTGAGGATCTTGGAGACGCAGCCGTGGGAGACCAGGAGCTGTCTGCTGATGTCGCAAGGTCTCACCCCCATGATGGCCAGCTCGACGATCCGCCGACGAACCACGTCGGGAAGAGGGCGCCCGTTAACAAACACACCTCCCAGCTGATTCACACCAGCTTGACCTGCAAACAGTTAATGCAATTAATAAACCGTTACTGGGGCCCTAGCATGAACCCCTAGCGACAAAGTATTCTTACAGTCAATGCCGGATTAGCAATATAGCAAGAGTAGCAAATGCTACGGGCCCCGCGCATTATGGGCGCCCCGCGCTCCAACGCCTGTCTGACCGCAAAAATATATCAATTTAGATGGGAGCGTAAAAATGCGAAGCACTTAGGCTATGCTTTAATAGCTGGCCTGAATATCTAAAATTCGATTTCGTCACGTTACTAATGATTACATAAATACAGAATATTTCTCCACAATCTTTCAGAAGTCTAGAAATAACGTGATTATTTTATTTTACCAAACTGGTGTAGTCCACGCGAGCGAAGTTGTGGGCGAAAATAAGTAAATGTAATTCCAAAAACACATGATGTACTAAAAAAACACGAAGCGAAGCTCGGTCGTCCAGGTACTATCCTTAACTTGGGAACCTAAAGCAAACCTAGGGCCTCGTGACAGAATTTGCTACAGGCCCCGCGCTAGCTTAAATCCGGCACTGCTTACAGTACCTGGTTACCAGACAGTATCTGGTTTTTTTACCAGAATCTGCTAAAAATGTATGAAAATTGTGCAGCGCCCCTATCGTGCGTAAAAGCAACTAATTTGTAACGTGAGCTGGAAAACGCAAGTAGTATATTATGAATGTATGTAGACTCCTACGCATTATACAAGTAAACTAGGCAAGCCAATCGATAGTACCACGGAATGTCATCAATTAGCGCTTGGAAAAAAATCTCATTTCAGTCTGAGGGTCACCAGAACACGATCACCGATAACTGGAACGATACGAACGAACGAACGATGGACGTTCATTAAGCACATGCGCATACGATATTAGTATCCCACATCGCGATTTCCTGGTTAAGATAGCGTCACACCAGTCTTATGGCTGTAACGTTTGAGCTTATTGCACAATGCTGCAGCGGTTGGAAGATCAGGTCAGCGGTCGCATAAATGGGAAACTTAACTGCTTAGCAGTCACTCACATCACACCTAAATAGTCTTATAACTCTAACCGACAAAAATAACTCCAGATCTAATTAGATTTAGATCTCATTCCGTATGTGTAGTAGTTTTCTTTAATTGTGTATTGATAGCTTTACACTGCGTTTATAAAGGTAAAAATCCTTACTATTATTACTTGTCATAAAACGGTTGCCAGAAGCAATTTATGTAAAATCATCACGAAACGACTACTCGGTCATTGTTAAGAAAATGATAAAGATTAATTTGTTTTAATAGCAATTGGAATTATAACGTTGAGGCATATTTAAATTGCTTTAAATCGAAAGAAAATGGACAAGAGTTTTTGTTTTAAAACCAAAACGTGATGTATTCCCGTCTGTTGATTTGCTAAACTTGACCATCAACGTTTTAGTACTAAAAAACATTGGTAATTTGGTATCGTTAATGAGATGATATTGTTACATTTCCGTTACAATTCGACAAAGGAACGTCCCACATTGAGTTATTTAGCCGTCAGCTCCACCTGTCTCGTTCAGTCCTAATATTTATTTGATTGCCAAATCCCCTCCGCTACCTGACCCCACGTTGCCAATTATGAAGAAAAAATTAAAGTTTTTTTGTTAGATCTTAAAGATAGGGCGACGTCCTGTCAGTACGAACGGGTATTTATGGTTTATGCTATAATTAATGTAAATAATGAAACGATGACATCAGCCGATAAAACGAAAAAATGAAAGCTTTATAATGTTCGAACAAATGCGATGATTTTGATGCCGTGTTTTGAATATATCCGTTAAACTAAAAATCCTTATATAACATAATGTTTATTGTCAAAAAACGTTTCTTCGATTTCCCGCCCTTTTTAGGAATTCAAACACTTAAAGATATGCACGACGCACTATGTTTGTTACACGTAGCAAAAGTAAAAAAATCAGTTCGGTCGTATTATTAAGCATGGACATTATTATAAATCGTTGTATGGGAAAGTCATTTGGCCACGATCACCAATATAAATCTTCATTTGCAACGTTTATATTGTAAAAAAGCTATAATCGTGCTTTAAAAAAATATTTTTATATTATCTTGATTAGAGTTATGGTGATTGACTTTATATCTGGACTTTTGGACGGTATATTGTCAGACCATCATTAGATGTAGGTAGATTGAATAATCGTGTAATCAGCTGAATGTCATTTCCAGTCGCCGATGTAAAACGTTTTCATTACCAATAAACAATTTAGAACGAAAGCCTCAATTTTTAAATCCTGCGTGTTACTGCTACCGTTAACACCATTCATTGTAAAGTAATAAAACAATCGCCGGGGCGAGGGATTTATGACCTTAATGCAATAAAATTAGCGTTCTAATTTGTTCGTAGCAATTTGCGTTTATGGCGTTTTCTGTAGCGCCGCCGCTTCGTCATTTCACGGCTATTCTCGAACAAAACCACCGACGTTCGGACGGATGCAAATTGCTCCTTGCTTTACGATCGCTTGAAAGGTGTATACACACTTCGCAAATGTGTCTGAAATCGTGTATCATACCAATGTAAAAATTATTACCTCCGCGTAAGTGTAAACACGAGCTTTGTAATGAACCTCTCAATTTTAGCCGGTACATTTAGGTAGATAATACAATACATAGTACTTTTAGGTTTGGGACGAAATCTATATCTATACTAATAATATAAAGCTGAAGAGTTTGTTTGATTGATTGAACGCGCTTATCTCAGGAAATATTGGTCCATTTGAAAAATTCTTACAGTGTTAGATAGCTTATTTATCGAGGAAGGCTATAGGCTATATAATATCACGCTAAGATGAATAGGAGAGGAGCAGCAATAAAAAATATTGCGACAACGCAACGTTTAGCAAAGCAACGTTTGCCGGGTCAGCTAGTTAGTAATAAGTAGCATTGCCAGGGTCTTTTACAACCATATCGTTAACACTACTCCTTAGGTAACAGAATAAACTAAATGATGCACTCAACGGCAAGCAAATTACAATATCTCTGTGTGACTAATGTGATTAAAAAAACACAAAATAATTTTATATTATATGTCATAAATTTAAATGACATGTTCTGCAAGGTATCTATTAGCTGTTGTTCTGAAAATATTTTCTCGAGGAAGTTACCGGTAATAAATTATACTTATATAGTATTGTCTACAAGAATTGTTACTACTGCTTATATCTATCTATATCTATAAGCAGCTATGTGGGGTCCCCCTCTATCACGCCAGGCGTTGCGATCGGTCACTATTGCTCCAAAAAGTCATTTAGGTCGTCTCGCCAACGCTCACGAGGCGTTGTCACTTTTACTACCGCTTGTATACTTGCAGGAATTGAAATCGATGCAAATGGAAATGGGCCAAACGATAGCGAGCCTGCGCACGGCGCTGCAGGAGAAGGACGACGAGCTGCAGCGGGCGCGCGACACGGGCTCCGTCGCGCCCACCTCCGACACCAGCGCGCTCAACGTCGCCGACTGTGACGTCACGCGCGACACCGCCGACGCCGACAAACTCAACTATCTCACTCACACGCTTGTGCAGCGACAGGGAAAGATAGAACAGCTGTTAGCCGACAACAACATACTCAGGATACAATTGGAGAAATTGGAGGTGAGCACTGTTGAACTTGGGTACTCGATTTTAATAAAAACTTCGATCGTTTTCAATTCGAACACGGTTTTGTCCGGTGCTCGGTAATGTTGTTATATTGTATAATTGTTGTTGTTGTATTGTTGTTAAAGCTGTATTTTATTGTTGTCGCCTGTTATATACGTTTTATATATAAATAAATAAAAATAATACGATTGAATGAATATAAACGCCAATATATTTTTTATTTACTCACACTAATTAGCAACTCACTTCAGGCTGATGTTTCGAGACTGCAACCGCTGCAACTTCATACTTTTACTTTAAAAAAACTTTACGAATCTTAAAATTTGACGCGCCTAAAGAAGTATAACTTCAATAGCTATATTTAAAATGTACGTTGAAGGTAGCGTTTGCATGTTTTGTTTGTTACAGTCGAAGTACAAAGCGGACACGGCCCGGCGGGCGGCGCACGCGCACAGCGTGATCCACGTGGAGGAGAGGGCGGGCCGCCGCGCCGCGCCGCCGCCGCTCGCCGCGCTCTCCGCGCGGCTCGGCCTCGTGCTCAAGAGGTTCCCCGTCTTCCGGATATTTGTTATATTTTATATGGTGAGTAAATAAAACAACAATTTTAAAACCCTTTTTTGCAAAGGTGGTAGAACCCTCTGTAGTTCGACACCG
>DWQT01004548.1:0-11150 GCA_018244895.1 Myscelus amystis hages
TCGGTAGAAGTCGCATTAAAATCGGTTCAGCCGCTCCCGAGATCAGCCCGGACAAACAGACGCACAACAAGCTCGGCGCCTGTTTTTCCGTATTTAAATTACAAATTATGATAGTCGTGAGGTCGTAAAAAAGTTTCATTAAGCGCAGACCACACGCGCACGCAATCCCGGCAGTTTAACGGGCGGAACGCATCGACACTCGTTCGGCCGGGCCTTAATGTAAACACATTAGTTTTTGATTTACAATTTAAGCGCTGAGTATATAATTCACGATGTCCCAATGTGAACTACTAGGCTTGATACAGTAGCTTTGTATGGGCTACCCTTAGCCGATTTACGTCCTGTCCTAGTAAGGCTTGAGCCTCGCGGATCACTGGCTTCTCGTCCACAGGTTCTCAAACTTAATTCTACTACTGTTCAGTTTGAGAATCAACTAATCACCCCAATTACAACCCCAAATTCTTCTATTTTAAATATTTCTAGTGTGTCCTCTAGCTAGACGTTTTACCGCTCCTCTGAAAGCCCGCAGAGCCCAAAAGGGGGAATTACATGCACTTGAGAAAGACTTCTTTGAAAACAGTTTAATGTGAACATTTATAACATTTTTGCCATCGTTACTATAATTATGTTTGTTTTGTCTAAAAGCATAGGTTGCCTATTCAGGTGCCTATTGTCTAGTCAGGTGAAAAAATAGTCACTTCTACATGTAAGTGGTAAATAGGCATCCAGACCCCAAACACTAAAGTTGGATTAACACGAGCAATAGTAAGAAAGTAGGCAACCAGTTACACCAATTGCAAAATAACCTTGTTAATATTTTTTTCTTGTGCACTCAAATACGAGTAGTATACAAAACCGCTATGCAATAGCAAATTAATAGCGACGTTGACCACTGCGTCAAACAGACCGAATAATGTATAAACAAACCAAATTAACGACAAATCTTATAAACATTCGTCATCTTCCACCGCTCGCTTGTTTCTACGCTCAATATCCGATCGTCCTATCAATCTTCAACCGAGAAATACGTCGCAGACTTTATTGTTAACAACATAAAGTTCAAAACCGATTGAACGAAACGACCCCGGTAAGTTAATAAAGCGTAGAAAACACCGCACAAACGTAGCGTATAAAACGGACTTTATATCCATCACGATAAAGCTGAAATTAGCTAAGTTCAACAGAGACGTCTTGTAGAACTATTCACTGAATTACACACATCGTTATTGCGAATGACATAAGTCTTATATTTACATAAATCAGTCGCCGAGTTTAATAAAGGAGACGTTGGATGCGTATCTCTGCGTCGGGAGAGAGATTAAGATATAACGACATTGCGTGGAAAACAAAAAAAAAATATCGAACTTGTAATGTTACACGTCGAGTGAAGAGAAAGAAAGTACTTTGATATACCAAGCCAATGATATAACCAGCCTAGGTATATCATTCATGATTTAGATCTCGTAAGGAGTATGCTTAACGTTAAACCTTGTTTTAAAACAGACTCTAGTGTTAGTCCACGTTCTGTAATAAAACCGATATAGTTCTAATTTAACACTAAGTTGTTAATTCAGTTTTATGTGCAATAAATGTTATTTTAATCACTCTTTTTATAAAGCCTTAGGAATAAGGAAAATAACGAATCTGAATTCGCAATGATAGGCATATTTACATCAGTAAATAGTGATTCGTTAGCAGTTTCACTGTATAATTTTGATTTCATAACTAACCGAACTAATAATGCGTCGGAAGCGTACAATTAAAATCGTTAAATTAACATATTTTCCAATCGAATGAATCAGATGTGGAATTTAACCGTAAATATTTAAATATGTTATTAATAAGGCTCGACGCATATTAATGGCGATGCACGCATACGGCTTCGTAAGTGCACTGCTAGTCTTGAGGGCTGAGTTTGTTGGAAAAATAATCATAAAAGCTGAAAAAGAACTTTAATTTCCAAATCACAGACAGATACGAAATTCTTTATAGATACATACCAACACATATATGAGTACGCACAGTTTAATCAATTACAAAAATCGTTTAACAAAACTAAGCGTATTAATTAATGCGCAATGAATATTTTAATATCAATTTATCCGCGTTACTTGCAGTGAATGCAATCATTAATTTAATCGTAACAATAATTCCAATTATGGAACGGAATAAACAAATATAATTAACGGAAAAACAAACAGGGTAAATTCTGTAACAATTATTACATTTATCCGCAATTAATATGAAAAATATTATAGGGAAATTCTGATTTGTTTTAAAAGGCGAAATTCAATTTCTGCACGTAATAACATGTCTTCTTGCTTTTCGGCGTAATGCAACAAACACACATTCTATAATCGTTCAACTCACACGCTCTTTACTAAGAAACAACATTCAAAAAGCTCATACAAATCGACGATTAATCAACTGACAATAACCTATAAACCCCTATAAAGTCCTTCTCTTTTCGATATATGCAGTCTGAAAGAGACGGCCAGTGTAGCCGTAACCCGTCACCGATTAACCAGTAATCGTTGAATGTAAATATTTACACTGTACGGATCAGTCGCTAGAACCAGCCAGGGTTATATTTGGAAATAGGCCATTCTGTAATGTAATACATCTCGCGGGGTCTTCCATGTAACGAAGTCACTACACAGCCCCGCTTAAAGCGAGTCGAAAGCGAAGTGTGAATAATTAGAACAAGGGCAAACGTAGCCTCATTTGTTTATATTATGTTGGCTAGATTCGTGTTAAGTTGACTGGGCTCATGGTGTAGTGGTTAGAGAATCCGGCCTGCTCGACCGGAGGTTATGGGTTCGATTCCTACCCCATAAATAATCGTTGTGAGCGCATTTCGTTCTGTTTGGGGCAATAAATGAGGTGTACATAAGTATTATGTATGCATATGTGTAGTTTATCAACCGCCATAGTACAATCTCTGCCTACTTTGATATATTAAGAGGGAAGGAGAGAAAGAGAGAAAGAATAATTGATAATATTTATAATTATTATTTCGGTTAGATCGAAGATACCTCGTGTAATTTGTGTCGTATCTGAAGGTACACTAATTACTATACTCGAATAATAATAAAGATGGCGGCTGTCGGGAGCACTCCTACTCTAGTGATGTGCCCGTATCGATGTTTTTCTAATATCGATATTAATTTCATTGGTACATATTTTCTTCTTAATATTAACATTATAGAAATTACTATATTGAACAATGCACTTCATCGTGTAGGCGAAATCTATACTACGGTAACTAGACAACTGATTAATATACATTCCATAAATACATATGTATGTAGGTAATTTACAGTCCGACACAAAAAAAAACCATGATCCTCTTCATACCAATATTTACCGTGGAAGAGAATCGAACCCACAACAGTCCATGTACAACAGACTGACTAACTACTTAAACAAAAGGCCAATAATTTATTTAATAGTGTTTTAAGTAGCCTATGTCCTTATTGAGGTTTTAAGCACTCTTTATATGGAATTTTAGGGAACTTACGTCAATGCATTCTTCCCATAGTGAGGTGAATGAAATTATCGATCGCCAGGAGACAAAAATGACTATTGAAGCAACCTTGGTGATTAGCTCGCGTCCGGTCGAAAACATACCGGGCGATGCAAGTTTGAGTGATGTACTGGGTATCAATAAAATTGATTAAAATGAACCTTTATAGTACAGTGATTGTTAAATAGAGAAGAGACAAGAGACAAATAGAGAAGAGACAAGAATACCTGTTGCTCAATACAGACGTGTGCAGATCAGCAGCGCAATGCCAAAATGTAGTAGGCAATTATTTTAAAACTTTCATATAATATCAATGCCCATTGTATCCAGTTCAGTCCAGTTTATTTATATTGTATTGTGTAACGAGGCGATAAAATGTTTTTAACCATTTTTATTTCAAATTTTATTATTTAATACGCATATCGATAACAAAATGAATTAGAATACACATCACTACCGTGGCTCGGACGTGCGCTAAAATAGGAAGAGCGCAACAGGCGGTCTGGAACCTTGCTCCGGTTTATATTTAGCGCAGTACTATACGCAAAATAACAGTTAGTTGAATAATAATAATAACAATACTTAGGATCCGCTATGATCCGATCTGATTGCAAATTAGACGGTGAAAGTCCGAATTTTAAACCCAACAGTTTTATAAAGGTACACTGTGTAGTATAGATACAATTACTATTATCAATTAACCCACTTATATTTATTCCATTCCTTCCGTCCGAACTGAATCAATTAGACTTATAAACATTTCTATAGTTAATAAGTGAAATGTTACATATCTTTAATACTGACTTGGGCCCGCGGCTTCGCACGCGTTTAATTCGGAATGAAATTCTGAATAGCAACGCGTGCGAAGCCGCGCGCAGCTAGCTAGTATAAACTATAGGCTTCCTCGATAAATGAGCTATCTAACACTGAAAGAATTTTTCAAATCAGACCAGTATTTCCTGAGATTAGCGCGTCCAAACAATCAAACAAACTCTTCAGCTTTATATTATTTGAATAGATATTGAGAAACAGGACAAGTCATATGCAACTCCCAAATGTTAAACACAAAATCGAAGTCAAACGTGAGCCTACGAGTATATTCGTACGATAAAAAAGTAATGCGAAACCGGAATGAAGGAGTTAAGGGAGATCGGGACGCGCCGAGCCGCGCCCGCGCCACAAATCATTCAATTTCAAAAGGCCTCAAAACAAACAAGTTCCGTTGGGGCGATGTTCATTCATCAAACATTGTAATTACGGAAGAAGCGCAACTTCGCCGCTCACAGAACGCATAAATCATTTTTGGGCGGAGTGCAGGTAATTAAAATTTTCGATGACTTAAGAATTTTATAGAACTCGCCATTGAAAAATCACAACAAACACAACAGAACAAAGTCGCCTTCGCTTCCTGTCCTTATGTATGCGTAGATCTTTAAAAATACTCAACGGATTTTGATGCGGTTTTCTTTAATAGAGTGATATAAGAAGAAGGTTACCATGTATAAGATGCTTTTGTCCGCGGCTTCGCACGCGTGCAATTCAGAATTCCTTAATGGCAATAATAAAAAAAGTAGTATAAAAATTGAGATATTCCAAAGATAGTAGGAAATTTTCCCAGTATAGGTAAAAAGGGAGTTATTTTACTTCGAATTAAACGCGCGCGAAGCCGCGGGAAAAAGCTAGTTAAATATAAACCAAAAAGCCGTGTCTACGGATTCTCAAGCCGATCAAAATTTGCGAGAGCACCGAAAAATTCCAAGTCGCACTTAAAACAAATCGTTGCTGTAATTGTTTTAGACGGAGGCAATTTTACGGCAGGATTTAATCAGTTACATACGAGTATGACATAATAGACGATCGCTGAGAATTTACTGCAAACATCTGGCAACCAATACCCAATACTCGATATCTAGGTAATTTTGAAATAACAGTAATAATAAAAAAGGAAATTGAAAAAAAAAAGGAAATGAATAGAGCAAATAAACAAAAGAAAAGTTAATAACCTACGAGTAGGTACTTACGTACGGAGGACGCATTAAAGTTGTATAGTCTTTTTTTAAATAAAACTCATCATAGTGACAACGAAAACGCGGTAAGTCCTGGGTTCTATTTCAAACATCGAAAAGAAAGAAAGGAAGAAAGAAGGAAAGAAAAATCTGTTTATTCACGGGCTTTGGTTACCCCAAAATGCTAATATCGGCCATGTTGATATTGAGTTTAGATTGCAGAGTGAGACTCAAAGCTCGATCCACCTTTTCTCTCTATGTATGATAATAATCAATTGTCAGATTTTTATTACGTTGTGGTATAAGCTAATAGTGAATTCCACTTGTCCGTCAATGTAACACAACAAATGTAACAGTTATTGACGGCGATCGGTAATTATTTCAAATGCCGATCAACCGCCGGCGAATTCAAATAAAGAATAATTTGAATTTGAATTTAGATTCGCGAACTGCTGACGCTTCGCTGAATCCATTGTGGTCGCTAAATACATTCCAGCGTACATAACATTCGTACGTTGTTTCTCAACCTTTAGGTCGATACGCCAAAGGTCAATACGTCTATAACTGTTTAAAATAATACCTGTAAAATAGATTTGTTTATCAATAAAGAAATGAATACTAACGTAGTCGGTGGTATAAAACTAAATATTACCACGTTCACCTAACAAGAACATGAGAAAATTAACTAAAGTATACAAAGCTGTTCTGAATTATCAATTAAAGTATAGTCTACTAAATAGTGAATGGCACGTAAATATGTACATATAAACTAAGTAGCTTTCTGGTATTTCGCGATACAGAAATCTTTGAGAAACATTGAATTAGATCACTAATTGACCGTAACAATACGAATGGTAAAACTTATTAATGGAAACATTGCACAATCGTTGGACACACTGGTCAGCGGTTTTAGGAGCATTCAATTTAAACACTACGTTTATTATTTAATCTGCGCGAGGAAAATTCGTATATTCAAATAGAATAATTAAATCGAACTGTTAAAAAAACACCAAAATTTTTATTTTTCTATTCATTGATTCATTCGACAAATTTCAACTTCCAAATTCATTCTCACTTCACCCCCATACCTGGCGACATCGACATCGACATGTAGACAAAATCGATTATTACTAGACATATCGATTATTGTATTCGAATACCGATTGAATATTAGTCGTGTAAAAAAACAATCAGACTTCACAATGGAACGATAAAAATTTTCCCAACACAAAGGAACATCGAGATCAAGGCATTTAGGGCTCCACTCCGGGGAGATCCGAGTCGGGGGCCCACAAAAACCGCACGACAAAAGGCCGCTGGCGAAACGACGGAAAAAGCGTTGAATCATAATTAGAGGTTAATTCACGACGAATCGGTCGCATTCTTTGGCACTCGCTCGGTAAGAAAATTAGAATGAATTGAATTCGGCCTCCTAGAGCACTGGTTAATGACACCGAGTATTCTCTCGGCGTTTGCGAACAATCAACATCGGTACGTTTTGTTGATTATGTTTATTAAAAGTATAAGAAATTACACACTAATAGCAAAGCTAACACCACTAAGAGTAACACTAGCGTATAAGGTTATATTGCGTATATAATAATCAGCGCTTATGGACATTGAAAACAAGTAAGTATCCTCATTGAAAGAAGAAATAGGGAAATCGAATGATTTGATAGTGATATCAACGATAGAAGTAATATCAACTAGTGAATTAAATTAAATTAAACCGCATTGGGGCAACATGGTGGAGAGTGGAACAAATCAAAAGCTCGAAACGATTGGCGAAACTTATGCGAAACTAGATTCACCTCGAGTCATTATACATACATACAGACAAAAAAATATGTTTGTAATGTAAATGGATCCGATAAGGTTGACTCACCAACAAAATTGCATACCAGAAAAACTGTATATGACGCATTCTGTACACATTATGAAACTATCACAAGCGCCGATTGAATGAAACGAATCAAAATTTTTTGTCACACACCGTATACATCATTGAAATGGAATTCCCGGTTGAATTGCCGGTAGATTTGTATGTATATAATGATGAATGATTATTAAAATTGTTCTTTCAAGCTGAGGCAAGCAGACCCCAAGCAAGACCCCAAATGAGGCAGACCCACAGGTAGTATGGTAACAAGACATCTGATAAATTAGGTACATGAATACATTTCAAAATACATGTTAACATACGAGTAGATAATGTTACAACTAAATACGGAACAGACACTCTCGCTCGTAATAAATATATTTCCCAGGGTAAGAGGAGAGGAAGAGAGGGGGGGAGGTTCCAAAGCTCCCTCCCACCTCAGTTTTCAAGGTCTCTCCAGTCAATCATCAGTAAGCTAGGTAATATCTTGCATAAATTTTAAGGTGGTAGAACCCTCTGTGGTTCGATTTCGGCGGCACCACCGCCACACCTATTTCTGCCTTATAACAGCAATGTTAAGCGCCGCTGTGTTCTGGTTTGAAGGGTGTGGTAGTGAGATATACTTTTTCCAGGCATTCCAGCTTAGTTGTCATGGGTAGCGTCGCATCTGTGGTCGACCTGAGATAGGAATCTAATCTTATCTGGGGTCGATTACTGCATGCTCGTCTTCTACTTCCATATTAAAAAAAAAAAAAACAATATTTCAACCCTACGATTTCAACATGGAACATCAGACCAGGTAACCAATAGGCAAAATTGTTTGCGGTGAGAAGGAAAAAAATACAGCGATTCCGCTAGAAGCACGCCCTCAACTAAATGCAAAGCAGAACTAACACAATATTATTATTCCCAAGTATTTCAATCCCCAACGTCGGATGCAATTACACAATGTAGTTTGTTCCTATAGAAATATCACAATGGGGCCGAGTCGGCCCCCTAAACTATTGAATATCATATTTTTATGATGAGTTTTGGGGGCTTTGATTAATCATTGTACTTCTCTATGGGGGCCTCGGACCATTTAGGCGACACAGTGGAAGCGTTCAATTTTAAACCTTATTACATCAATCATACATGTCATTATAACGGCAGATTGAATAATTGTAATCTTAAACACGAACGGATCGCGCTCAAGCCATTTTGATCCGTGTACTTAATAAATAAGTCCGATTTTTTCATTGTTTTTTTTTTTTATTTTGCATTTTTGAAACGAGATCGTTCCATTTGCTTAACAGCTTATTTTTAACCTAAACGCCTATTATTACTTGCGGTGCATTTAATGGGCGGCGTAGCGTGTTGGTGTGGGTGCAAGTGCACATATTATATTTGTGTGCGTTAAAGTATGGGGTGGTGTATTCATGTAGCCACAAATTGTGAATAAAGTTGAAATTTAGCCAATTTTAAGCTTTAAATAGATTTTCTAATCGCGACCCCAAAAAGGAAATATCTGGTAGGTCGCTTTAAAGAAATTTATTCTCATATTAACATAGCTGATTTGTCATGGGACTTAGAAAACAGCAAGAAGAGTAATATTTCTGCCTATGGAGTACTAATCATTACTTTTATTTTTTGAGCTATGGCTCTGCACTTCGCTTATCATTCAAACCCAAACACTACAGTCCAGAGTCAGATCAAGGCATTCATAATCAGAGCACGCATGGGACTTAACCGCGCGGCTTTAGGGTGTATACACACTAAACAATATCTCGTACGATCAGTCTATATATTCTACCAGTTCATTATTTTCGAGATTTTATGATCTACAGGCAGACAAGAATCTTACTATTAAAAGAGGAGCTAAAACACATTTCAACCCACTGTTATATATCGGATGATACGATCATATTTCCACTGCACGTAATAACTATAACAATAAAATTTACTGTTTATATTTTAAGAGCGTTCATAGCGAAATTATCAATGCATAAAATATATTACCTGAGATAGTAAGGAATCGTTAAACCGTTCAGTGAGCGACCGGCTTTAGTGCCCATATACCATCGTTTGTATACACCATTTGCAAGTGAAATTGCTTCCTTATATAGCACAAGGAAACAGCATCATAATTGTAACGAAATGTCCAACGAATTCTTAATATCAACTCTTGGAATAACTACGCTGGGCTCGAAGGACCAAAATTTTTGGGAACTAATACATTACAGCATTAGTAACAACGATTTACACTCTATTGCAAAATATTACTTAAATTTAATTATTTAATTTAATTCTTACTCTAAATATGTAATTATTGGCGCCCAACAAGTAACACTCCACAAGATAATCTTATGGCACTCGAAAATATTTCAAAAGCGAGGCACTCAGGTTCTACGGTCCCTTATTAGCCTTCAAATGTGTACATTTGCAAGGGAAATATCTCTTTGTATAAGGGTTTATACTACCAAAACAGGGGTTCCGTATACGATTCGCGCATATTTTTATTCAACTTTTCCCAGGGATTGGTGAATATTTAACGTTTGATTGTTTCGTGAAATTGTGTGGGAACTGTGAGAGAATGACGATAGATTGTATCAGAGGTAATTTTGAAAATTGCAATTGAATTGTCTGGGCGCTTCAGTTCTTAGACCTGGTACTCTACTCATTAGTTAATGGTCAATACAACCGATGTACATACATATATGTTTGACTAATAACTATTGAAGAAATAGGTTTATTTTAAATCAGATACATATTGAAGTCAACGATTAAAACTCACCTATAGACCAAATATATCAGATACGAATTTACCTACTATGAAAAGAGTGACGAATTGTAAATATTAATACATCCTGTTGTTTCTGCCTACCCCGTTACGGACCTGACGTGAATGTGTTTTAATAATAACAATAATAAAAGTATTTACACTCATCACACAAACACTTATCCTTGATACGAATACAATTCTCAATCCACGAGTTTGCTCATCATTGGACCAACGCGGCAACGGTCGAATACAGGACCAATACATACAGAGACCAGAGACCAATCCAGTCAGAGTTTAATATACATATATGTATGTATGTATTTATGTATCTTTGGTTAGCTAGTTTCGAGTATCTCAACAGCGTCGAAAGTAATACCGTTAATGGTCTATGTGCTAAATTAGTTCTCAAACTGTAATACTATTTGAAAGTTGGTGCAAGTGGTAAAGTCTAGAGCTTAGGTGATACCGTTACGTGTACTAGCGTTAATGTTACTTAAGCACTAATTGAAAGACAGTACATTAACGGCCAATAAAGATATTGAAATAAAAATATTTTAGCCGGTACTTGTACTCCTATGACAGAAACCAAAATGTAAGTATTTAGGTAGAAGATCACGGTGAAGGACTTAAATAAAGTACCGTAATCATGATTTAAATAAAGTACCGTTGTCTCCCCTCGGAATGAGAGGTTTTTAGGCCACAGTCTATCACTTAACAGTCCACAGATTGATAGACTTCACACACTTCAGAATTTTAAAATTTTAAATATTATTTAAAAACATATTTTCATATGCATTTAGTAAAATGCATTTATTTTGATATAACAAACAGACACTTGCAACTTTTTATATAAGTACAGACGAATACAAAAGACACTAACACAGTTACACGAACGAAACTAACGCCATCTTTAATCGAACCGTTAAAAATCAAAGGAATGTCAATACATTATATGAACGAAGCGCGAGAAACAACAAC
>DWQT01004549.1:0-11149 GCA_018244895.1 Myscelus amystis hages
GTGCGTTGATAGATCACCAAGTCAGTCACCTTTGAGTTTTATATATATAGTAGATAATAAAATAGTATATTAATTTGAAAGACCTATTAAACGATTTTTTCCTAATTTAATACACAAAGAAGCGAGTATTGTAAACTCTGACGTCATTGTGTAAGCAATTAAAATGTAAATTTTCGCAATAAGCCAACAATAAGCTTCCTCTTAAACATTTTTTGCGCCGCTTATTTTCACCATTAACCACGTTTGTTTGACTTTTGTGCAAAGTTATTTAATTAAAGCAAGGTTCACCTTTCAGTGGGGCACAGATTACATAGTTTTCAGAAGTATGGTAGTTTTCAAGATGAATTATCAATATGCTTAACTAATCTAAAATACATAATATGTATGTCTTACTAGCAGTGCGTTGAGTGCAATGTTATTAGATCATACCTATATCTCATTTTATCGATACTCGTAAATTCAAAATTTGGTAGATCCGTTAAGTGTTTTTTTACTTTCACGGGGAAACCCTAAATATTTACGAGACAAACACCTTATGTATAGCCACTGCTACCTGTAATAGATAACCAGGGATAAACACATTAATATAGAATATCGAATTCCCCAAATTAGAAGTACCTTAATACATTGGCGAAATAAAGTAATACTAATTTCATGTTTAAAAAATGTTACTCTTAAAGACCCATATCCAACATAGGATAATAGGTATAATAAACAAGAAGTATCGCTAAAGCACCTCTGTACTAAACGCTATCTTTGGCGATAAATACCTGTACTTAGCCTCATCGGCCTTGATTGTAAAGTAGTCTTGAATGCTGAACTAATTACACTCTTTGTTTTTGCTTATCTCCAGCCTGCGGCGAGGTATTTCAGCAGATACAGGAGACTCTATTACGGGAGCCCGTTAGGTATTACGTTAAAATACTTGTGGCTAATTAACAGCGATGAGATTGTATATTTCTTTTACATATTACATACATACATACATAATTGTCACGCCAGGTCCCTGAGGAGGTAGGCAGAAAGCGCCAAATATCTCTGTACAATACTGCCGTGCTTCATCCACATCCATCACTCTCTCAAGCAAACACGCCGGTTTCACATATTATTAACACGAAACAAATCCTGTTGGTAAATGCGTTTTTCACGTGAAAACCGCCTAATCAATTTTATTGGAATTCGGTATGGAAATAGCCTGAACCCTGCTCAAGAATGCGGGGTTCTTGAAATACTCATTTAAATCAACCCTTGAAAGAGTGAAAGGGTCGAAAGGTTGTAGTGGAATTATTCAGGTGTTCGCGAAATGTAAGTACCAAATGACAAACAAACGTACGAAACGACTTTTACATTAAATTAATTATTATTATACTTTTAAAGCAGTTAACTTTTAAAAGATAAACAGAAGAGTTGACCACAAGAGATTTGCGATAAATATTATTTTAGTCTATTGTAAATATATTCTTGAAAACCAGAGGAGAATAAAATAAATGCTTCATTCTTTCTCACTAATTTACTTTGATTGAACCTACAACGCATTCCGCTAATCCAGTTTTACAGGTGTTAATTATTCTAAAGCATGGAATAAAACAGTGGATTGCAAATATATGGTTTTACTTAGTACTTAACGTTAGTACCGCAATGAATATAAACGGATATAGTCCGCTAGGTTAAAGAATGACCCCTACTGAAACTGAAGCTTTATATGTATAAAGCTGTATATGTATACATACTCTACAATATTTGCAAAGTGCTCATCACAAACGTTTGCCGCGGCTGGGAATTGAACCTGCGACCTCTGGTCTAGCTGCACAGTATCAGTAGTATCATCAGTACAGTATGCTGCCAACTCAATAAACAGATAAATAATGACGTATTAACGTTATCCAATCGCATTCCGTTGTTCGCTACAGCCAATCATTTTGTGTGCAGGTATTGTCATATCAGAATCGATAGCGTTACATATGATTTTAATTGAAAATATAGATTACGCACCGTTTCCAAAAGAGCGCTACACAGTCGTGCAGTGTGAAAAATTGCGAGCGTTAACAGAAACAGCGATATTGGATTGCATTTTTAATTGAACTTTTAACCGATCAAACGGGCCGCGGGGAAATATAATTTTGTGAGTCATACAAGTGTAAGCACTTGTAAGCTATTGCTTTGGATATGTTTCTGTCAATATCGCGCTCCAAAGGTTGAAGTTCAAATCCTGATAATCAACATTAACCTTGCAAAGTTATGTGCTGTTTAAAAATTAGCGTTCCCATCTTCGTCAGACTGAATTTTTATTCGATGACGGGGGTAAAACCGTAGGGTTTTTGGGAGGATTATGTTGGGTTATGTTAGATTATGTTGGGTTTTTGCCCACCCAACACCCTTGCACGATTTCCTATGCGTTGTTGGAGGACTCCAGGATCTCCATTAGAAACATATTCAAAGAAGACTTCGCCTGACGATCAGAAGTGGCACTTGGCAACAACCCCGAAAACCTCTTTGCAGTATCCTCCTACGATATGCAGCTGTATTCTAGTCTAGTCTTAAAGTTCTTCATAATGTTCTCCAGATAGATAGCCTAGAGAATATTTCGAGGGTTTTTTTTCCTATGAAGGGTGCCGTTAATAATGCCTACTCATGTACGCACTTGACCGAAATTATACTCGCGGTCGGAAACAGGCAAGCCCAAGTATGTATTTTTGTGACATAATTTGTACGGGGAACAGCAATGGAAAATTGTGTGAGTAACATACTTAATAATAATATATCTTTATTTCCAATACACATATCATCACACGTTCACACAAAAATAAATTAATGCTTATAAAATGATTTAATCTTGCCTTTCTACAATAATACTCGATTTTTATGTTTCAAAGATGCACAATCCACAATTCATTCGGTACATTTCTTCTATGCATAACATGTTGTATTACAATATTTTCAGCCAAAATTCTTTCGGAAACAAAATGTCTAAACTCGACGTCCGCTTAAATCACATCCGACCGCTGAATTGCTTTTCAATCCATTACAAAATAAAAACTGATGAAAAACCCGTCATAACATCGCATCGAAACGAAATACAAAAATCTAGAATAAATAGAACATACTATACGTTTTTCTATGCACGTTACAGTAAGCTGAGTTAGATCTAATAAAATCTAATAAACAAGCGTGTTAAAGATAAGAAAACGATTTTAGATTCCAATACATTCCAATTATGTATCCTATGAGTAGTCTTAGATGTCAATAGTACTTAACATGCTAACGGTATGTAACGAACTAGCTAATAGAATTCCTATCGACAAAGACGTTTCCTAAGTATGCACTTTCAAGATGGACACAGTCTTCTCTCCTGTTCGCACTTTGTAGAACAATTCCTCCTGTTTCATCTCGCGGAACAATTTAGTGATCGAATTTCAAACTAGCTTTTGTTTGTTCCTGGAAGTAACGCTCAACTGCAATTTAAAATACAGCGGTACATTTTACTACAAGAAATTGTAATATTATTATCCTTTGAAGCACGATGACATAATAATAATTTCTTTGTAACGAAAAACATATTAAGCGACACCAATTTAAAAGATTTCAAAAGTACATATAACAAAATTTCATACCCCCTTATGTTAACGTTACACATCGCCGTATTGCCCGTGAAACGTATTTAACACGTTACGTAAGCTACACGTGAAATACAGTAGGTTCTCGCATTTCAAGCGCATTCACCTTGTTGCTGTCGCACATTTGTCAGATGTGAGCCGAGATGCATTTATACGAAGCGTTGTTTGCTCACGTCAGTTACAAGTTTTTAAAAATAGCCCAATACATTACCACGGCGCCTCGACGATAGTCGACGATAGCGATAGTTTCGTGCGAAGTTCCTCGAACACACATTAAAGTATCCGTTTATACGACTGTCATTTGTCTCCGGTTTTGGACATTTTATGGCTTGCATTTCATTTAAAGAAACAATCAGTTTCGTGTTATGTTTTCATTTGCTTTATTGATTTGTAAATACAACCTTGTTACAATCAGTGTCGGATCGAAAGACATTGAATTCCCACGCGGATGCCTGTAAGGGTTCCCGCAAAGCCTTTTGAAACACGAAACACAAAAAGTAATATTTATTATATACTACACATTGTAAACTTGAGGCTATAGATTTTTTTATTTCTAAATAAATTATTACATAATTTACGATTATAAATAATATTCTAATAAAGTATCTAAATTGGACTAAACATTTACCGCTTAATAATTCTTTAATAACATCGATAAATTAAAAATGTTTTTAATTAATTAATTTATTATTTATTAATAATAGATCGTGCAATGAAATATTTTTTATTGTGTACATTATTATAATTGTTTTTCCGATTTTAACAAAAAGCAGTGCAATTCTACATTCCTGATTTAAAACTCTTCATTTCTAGTTGGTTCGACTTTATCTAAGTGCAACTAGCGCAAAATTAAACCTTATGCATACAGACATAGTATAGGATATTTATTATAAGGCCGACAAAACTATTGTCGGAAAATCTTTTGTTGTACATGGACTGTGTGATTTATCGGTTTGCTCAAGTCGCGAGTCCTAAATCTTTATTGTGTGGAAGTACACTATAAACGTTTTTTGAATCTGCAAGCAATCAAAAAGCCATAGATGTCGCTCGCAGTCATCTCAGTATAGTTACACCTGTCGTATATTTACGGGATATCAAGAAATTTCCCCTACCAGTTTCATTTTATATATTACCTACACTCCTAATTATAAATGTAATGTACCATGTCGTGATTTACCTTATACTAAAAACAATTTGGACACCTTCTAACCACTCTTGTTCTAATTGGTAGCACTGAATACATTGTACGAAAGTGATACTGATAAGAAAGTAGATAAAGATTAACCGCCTACAAATGCGAATCAGTTTACATTAACATTTATTAAAGCATGCTTTGGAACGGCGAAATCGAATGACAGTTGATTGTTTAGCACACTAGAAATACGTACGCTTCTTTATAGCAAAGGAAGTACGACTATACACATGACACTAAGCCTTGATAGACTTGAAGCAATGCCTTGATAGTGGCATGCTCTTTTGCATAACAAGAAAGTCTATTTATAAGTCCATAAGCCCGCATAAAGTATAAGTTGCGATAAGGAAGCGAATGGTAAAAAAGCCACAGAACGTTTTTGAAAACAAATTGAGATTCCACGAAAATCCTAAATAAATAATTCCCAGACAAACGCTAATATTGATAACATCATCCCCGCGAAGTAAATGTAAAAACCCAACATTAAACGGTTCAATGATAAACCGAAATTCTTTTTATTTCGCACAAGCCTTTTATTAATATTAATCTTTATAAGGAAATCTGCGATTTTTTCATGAAAGTTGACTATTCCACTTTCATACAATAACAGTCCGCGTTTCTGTACAACGTTTAATAAGGGGTCCCCTTTGCGAAAGTAAAAAGATAAAGGTATCACAAGAATATTTTGTTCAACCACATGAAATGGTATTCCTCCAGAATTATCAATGAACCTGTCCAAGTTATACAAATAATTTCTTTCAAGTATGAAAGCTGACATTTTATTATCTGTCTCGAGCAATGTTTTCAGCGGATCGTCATCAAGAACGAAGTTGTTCTTTGATATAAAACAATCAGATAACTGAAAGCCTTCTTGGAACTGAGAGTAACTGACATTGGATAAAAAAATCTTAAAATCGTTTTGACAAAGTATTTCTAATCGATCAATTTGCCCAATCTCACCATTCACAGTCAAAGTGCATATCATGAGAACTACAAAATAACTTCTCACTATCATTGCGAACCATACCCACGACATGAACAAAAGACGCAATGAGGATGTGTCTAAAGGATACGCTCTGCCCAATGAAAGAGATATCGAGAGAACAAAGATGTTACTTTTGGCAAGTTGTGGCTTAGTAATTTGTATGGTCCAAACCGTGTAGAAAAATATTATAGTAATTATACCAATAAGCAAACAAACTTCAAACGAAAATACACCAAACATACCCATAAAGTTTGTTAATTCTCTTTTTTTAATTACAGCTACTAAGTTTTCATGTAGAAAAGGATAACTGGCTTCAATGTTACATCCATCATTGACCATAGACAATGCACCCATAAATATATCAATTTCTTTATCACTAACATTTTCGAACAACTCAGGTACATATTTTTCATCGAATTTTGCTTCTAAATTCCTGTCAACAAAATGTTCAATTTCATCTGTATAGAATTTCCCCAATATTTCAGAAATTAAAGTACTTTCTATACCATGATATATTTCACAGTTTTGATAATGTAAGAAATTATTTATGTTCGAAATACCGCCTTTAATAGTATAAGGTTCAACGATTCTTATACCTAGTGTTAAGTTACAATTTACTGCCTCATCCCTCGTGTAATTTACCAAATTTCTATCAAAAGTACAATTGTAGAATTTCGAAGCATTATTATACCCGATATCTAGAAACCGGTGGTTATGAACATAAAATACACCACCTAATTTTGAAATAATTAACACCAAGGCTTCAAAAATGTGCTGCTCTTTTAATATTTCCACCATTGATTCTATATCAGCTATAGAATCTGTTATTATTAAAAACCTTGAAGCAGTATACCAAAGTAAGGATACACATTTCTTTAAAAGCAATTCAAGTTCCGATCCCGATATTGCATATAAAACAAATTGGCGAGATTGTAAATACTTTTGCGAAAGGCGCACATCGCTAGTTTTACACGTATATTGCTCTATATTGTATGCATCTATCATTTTGAGTTCTCTCATAGTATCATAAATGATATCAAGCTTCCTGTTATTATTATACAAAACAATTATATCATTAAATTTTAAGAAATCTGTCAACACTTTGGATAGACATATTTCTCGGTTTATTGGTTCTTCAATCATTAATTCTTGCTGTGAATATTGTATAACTATCACGAACAACACTAGGAACTTAGTCAGATATCTAGTGTCCATTGTAATTAATTTTGATCTTCAATAAAACTCGATGTGTAAAAGAAAAAATGCTAACATGTAACAACCGTTGTTTATAATTCGATTTATTGTCTGCTTGGAAAATTCCATAACGTTGCGCGGAATACAAAGTTCTCTTTTCCAACACTTGTACAATAGTTCCACAACACTTTAGTCCCTGAACGGTTCCTTTAAAATTCTTGTATTTGTCATAACTAAAGTCAACGTGGTATCCTCAGACACGTATTTTTTAATGTACATACGATCATAGCTAGGACACGTCCGTTTAGACAATGATTGTTGGGGTCGATGGATTCAGAATATTAAAGCATCCATTTTCATAAACATGAATGTTATTACATTAAGTGGCGATAAAATAAAACATTTGTAAAAGATTAATGGACGTACTGTGGCAAACGAAACAGCTGTTTACGAAATAATATAATTTATTCTCTCTGCGGTTATCGTAGAAAAGTCGTGAATATTTTTTTGTTAAAAATAATGTGTAACGTTATAAAGGGATCATAGACGTTTTATGAAGGTAAATAAAAATCTCACTTTACTTTGTTGAGCTAGAGAAACAATTGTCGCGAGCATTTTGATAAGTTTTTTCTAAACATTCCAGGACCAAGTGTTTTAAATACAGAGTTGTTTAAAATAGATTAATATCGTTTATTTGCTAAATTATTGACGATTATTCATTTACCCTTTGGTACCTGAACCATTCCTTTGAATGCAGTAAATGTGTACATATATGTACATATATTGTGAAATGATTATGTTTCACCAGGAATATGATGTATGGAATTGAGATAAATTAAATTGCATCAGCATTTCGAGATTTTCCTCAAACCCTCTATATGTGGCACATACAAATTGCAACGACATACATACATAATTACATATTAATACGATACATAGTCGTTATAAATAATTGCAAACAGCACATACATCGAATGGTAGTGAATGTGTAAAAAATTACTACCAAATGAAAATAACGAATCAATCACAAGACCTCAACTGTCATTGTGGGAGAGGCGCCATCGGTCGGAGACATGCGCAGCTGTTTGTTACAGTGCCATGACACAGCAATTTCATTGATTTAATAAATGCATCGTTAACATATTTCAGTTTACACCGAATTTCGGTTTAAAGATATTTATTTCTTATAAGACCATGGTCGCTTAAAATAAGAAACTTAAATTCTAAATTTAACTTGATTAAAAATGTAGGTCCGGATACATAAGTGTTTAATGTGTATATTGTGGAGTGTGGTTTGAGTTAATGATATCCAGTTGCAATTACCATATTAAAGCGTGAATTGCTATGTAAATGTAGAAATGTAGACATATAACCCAAACTTAAATCATTCGCTATAATTACTAATTAATTGATTCGCGAGAATCTCAATACAGGCAATTATAGTTACTAATTTGACTTAGATGGCCTGGATCATTGATTTCAAGGAATAGAATTCAATATATTTGTAAGAAGTTTGTCATTCATCAGAGGGTTTTCTTTAATATCCGTTTTCTACGTGTCTATTGATACCAGAAGTAACATACCCATCTGGCTACGAAACGGGAAAGCTCATCGAAATTTATCAAATTAATGGAAGCAACAACATCCGAACAGAATAATAATAGTTACGCCGACGAAAGAATTTATCATTCGGATCGTCTTACAAATCACAGAAATGAATAATAGATACGCGACAAGAATTACAAACGTGAGCGAACTCAGAAGCGTTGCGTAGGCAAATAATTTATCAAAGTCGCGTCAACTAGAGCCCGCTCGCTAAAAGGAGAGAAACACCTTTTTCAGAAAGTTTCTCAGATCGATCCGCATGTATTCGTGATTGATGTGCCCTTATAGGGGCCACGCACTTGATTGATGGTGATGGAACAAATTCCGCCGCTGGAGTCTCGTACGCTGCGACCGCATGGGACTGTTGTATTTAAAGCGCGAAAATAAAACGATAAATTTAAAAAAAATGCCAGAACTAAGTGAAATGATCTTTCTTATTGTGGCGAGGCGAGCTTTGTGAGACGTTTCTGTAGGGACGACGCGAAAGTGGACGCTCAGTACCTACGTCGCGGCGGCGTTTGTCTGTGCCGCCTTTGTAGGGGCTTTAGTTTTTCGCGTCTCTCAACTCCATTCAGTATTCCGCCGTATATCCTGCAGCGTCTCTAACGAAACCACTCAAACTCATACATTTTGTAACAACTTACATTACACATTTCTTTTTAAAAACATTTTCAATATTACTGGAAAGGTGAGCTTTCAAGAAATTCTTCATACTGTCTTAGATGTATTGACATAGTGCACTGCTAATACATCGGTATAATCTTTAGAATGGAAAGACTGTACTTTTTGAAGGAAAGTTTATTCAAACGTCCCCTTTTCAATCAATGATAGCTGACATTATACGAGTATAGAGATAGCCTAGACTAGAGATAATTCACATTCACAGTTTCACAGGATCTCTGGAAGCGTACTGTATAAAAAGACTTATAACACTCTAACATGTAAAATATAAAACTGTTTACGATGAATTATATCTCACATCTACTGAAGCTATCGTATCTACATAAATCAGAGATATTTAACAACTATAAGGAAATCAGATTACATTCGCCAAGATCGTTGGTAATAGTTAATTAACTTGGAATTCAAGCCGTGACCTAAACTTTTGGGTCTATAGACATAACTTTGTATCCTTCAAAGGATTTGTGACGAACTTTATCCGTGGGAACGTTTTCTTTGGATAACTCATTAAAAACAAATTTCTGAAATCCTCCCGGCATCGTATGAAAATTCGTTATTGGTACGTAAAAGAGACGAAAAATTATTTTGCAATAAGACCTTGAGAATATGGCCGGTTTACTTGATATTGTTGTTGGGGCTTGTAGGGCGATTTCGATTGTCCGTATGTTGTAAACTTAGTTTCAGAATTTTTTTGTTTTTAATTGTTTTTTATTTCTGAAATTGTGTACATCTCATGCTAATTTTCCGCACTATCCTTAAAGTACAACTAACGGGGGCGAAAAGTCTTAAAGTTTTCCTAATTTTGTGCTAGAACTCATCGTTCTCTCATCTTTCATAAAATTCATATAATACTATAAAGGTACCTTCCGGAAATAAACAGCGCGACATCAGTGGGTTGGAACAATTTCAATTTGATATTAATAAGGTATATTTAAGTGTACATTGAATCGAGAGAGACTAAATATGGTCTTGTCGAATTTGACCTTATATATGTATTGTTCCGTATTCTTGTGGATTATTAGTCACCGCGTTAAACATGTAAATATTGGTTATCGTTGTAGTTTTATTAACAAAACGTTACAAGTAATACATTTAACTAGGAAATGGTACACTCAAGTGTTTCATTTAACAATTCAATAGGCTATAGAAATTATTTTCATTTAAAAAAGAAACACCGTCTGGTACTATTCAAGAGTGTTACTGAACCTAAAATTTAGTTGTTGTCCTATCCATTGGTTGTGTCTGACGGCCAGTACACTCCGATATCAATATAGATAAATGTCTCTACACAACCGGGGGCGAATAATGATGCGTTTTGTTTGGCACCAAGTCAAACAGTCATCAATTTGCGGTTACGCTAGAATTCGACCTGAATGTCAAAAATCTACGCAATGTGGCAGAGCATTTCTATATATTTTCCCTTTTACCATTTGATGAGTTCTCGTGAATTTTAAATATTGAAAAACTAACAAATGAAATTACGTAATTTATATTGATCCTTTGATGAGAGGATTCAGTAGTATATCGATACACCACGCGTATATTATAGCTGTCCGTTTATAATGCAGCCAAACTGCATAAATTCGGTTGCGGCCGCGACCAATAATGATGCGTTTTGTTTGGCAGCGAGTCGAACACGGCCATCAGTTTGTGGTGGGTCTGTATCAGTTTTGGTTCCAGTGCCAAGTATACACCGAAATAACGTTTTCATTTAGCCATATTTACTAGCTATAGTACGTTTTAGACATTTTCAATCAGTAGTGAGTATAAAGTATTTTTGAACGTTGAGTGTATGAAATGAATTTAATGGTACGTTCAGACTACGACAGAAATTGTGACATAAGTGTCAGACATTAATGTCTGTACTTTTTACACTTA
>DWQT01004550.1:0-11147 GCA_018244895.1 Myscelus amystis hages
TATATTTAGCTCTATCCGTATAAACAGAGCACAATACGATCGCGAATCAAGCAACTATTTATGTAAACAAACGTTAAACGTACCACATAAAGAATCTGTTAACGTTTGTAATTGTTCTGTTGTTTTATATCGTTTTTATTTCTTACCAGACCTTATCGCCTGCGACAGATCGTTTGGTCCCGATAAGACTGCCTTCTGCACAAATATTTGGCTTTCTATATCTTTTTTCACTACATTTTCTGCTTTACAATTAAGGCGTATTAATTAATTCATAGTTTGAAAATTGTATTCCACTAACCGTTACCCGCGTCTATTATCTTAAGGAGGTGCTTGCATTGTTGTGATCCAACTTTAGTGCTTGCCTAGATGTACGAAACACTCCAATATCTGAAACATGTGAAGACGAAACACGTGTGACCACAGGTAAAAATAATACATTGGTACAACATCTCTGGTCGTATTTCTAACTCATTTGCCACAGGACACTAATCAAGTAACAAGGTATGTTCGTATACATCTTTTGCAATAACGTTACTATAATATCTCATCTAACGCATTAATTAATTCACAATTATTTATTAGATACGGCAAATCATTTTGTAATTATGAACATGTATTTGCCACCAACATAGGAAGGGGAAAAATTATGGTTTTTATTTCTTACATACTCGTACATGTTAAGTGTGAAATGTGTTTGTTCCCTTGGAATTTTAATTACTTCGAGTGTGAAGATTTTGTTTTGCATTTTCAGCTAATTCCAAGAGCTTACTTTTTTGTACTCACGCTCAACTTCACCGTACAAGGTCTTCTAGTTTGTCGAAGATATTGAATTACTGCAATAAATTATATTAATGAACTCGTAATTGAGTGAAAGTTGGACCATTATTTCCAGTTAGTTGATCCTTCGGATAGCATCTGCATAGATAATAAGGAAGTGCGCGAAAACTTGGTTGGAAACTCGATCCAATTCCATTAATAATAACAATTCTGAAAATCTTATCTTAACAAAATGGTAAATTAGAAATTTGTAACAGTCCATAAACAATTATATTTCTTTATTACTTTACAAGTTATGTATCGCGTGTTATGTATAGTAGCGTAATTGACTTACTGCAAACGAATTATCTGCTGCGTTGGTCCGCCTTGTACCGCATGATTGGCAGATAGAGGCGCAACTATTTGGGACAATATACCTATACCTACATGATGATCTTTATTGTTACTTTGGGCTAAGCTCAACACTTCCAGGTACATGTGAAAATGTTATAAAGCAAATAACCTTGAACGCATTTACAATCACTTATACGACATCACCGTTTGCTTCGTAATTTTTTAAAAATCGAATCACGTCTTTCGGTTCCCAAAGTTTGCAACGTACACTATTATTACACATTACTTTTATATAGCCTGCGGGTTTCCTCGTGATGAATATTAACGGTGCGTACGCCAGCTATACATGTGTATGTAGTCATCTATTTATTTACCATACGTAAATAAAACGAAAACTCTATGCATCTGCACTGTAACGGTCTGGAAAGGAACATATCATTCTGAAAAAACCTGCTTTCACTCCAAATTAAATATATTATTGCTATAAAATGCTATTAAAGTATAGAGCAACAGAGCAGACAAAAATGTGGCCACACGCCTAACTCGCAAAGAATTCCAAATGTCTGACCCGAACACATTTTTTATCTGAGACTTTCGATGTAATTGCAAAATGTTTTACATTGTAAAAAAATACAAAAGTGTCGTTCAAATTAGATTGTATTAAATATCTTTGCTATTCCATTAGTAATAAGAAAAAGCTGAAACGTGCGTCCGGGCACACTACACACTAGCCTTTTTGTCGGAAATATAGAAAAAATTCTTCCACGACGCCGTTTGAATGAGATTCCAGTGTGTTGTATAATACTATTCCTTTCCTAATAAGAAAAAACTACAATATACATGAGAGTATCGTATGGTCCGATATCTAGCCAGCTGGAATACTTTGTTTTAAAGCTTTTGTAACATAACTTTATATCTTGTCTCAAGTGCCCTTCAGATAACTCTAGCACTTCCTAGTATTCTTCAATAGTAGTTCTTCAAAATATATCTGGACTAGAATAGCAATAAAAGCTCATTGTGGCTAAATATCAATGTAATATATGAATACCCACAGACTGTTTATATCATAATTTGTTATACACAAGAATGTTTGGAAGAAATTTTTGTGTTTTCATTTGAAATCCTTTATTGGTTTCGAATGTAATTTACTAAAACCCATGATAGAATCTATGTAAAACAGAATATCTATTTGAAATGTAGTTTCTGAAAATTCTTAGTCATTATGAAATTAGAATTAAATTATCCTTATGAAAGGGCACACTACGAAATATTTGTGCGGAACTTTACTCGAAGATTTTCCGGTAACATTTCCCAGAACTTACTAACTTGTTAAACCTAAGTCTTACTCACATAATTGAGCCGTTGCAAGTGTCATCAAAATTGGATACGCAGGAGTAGAAAAAATCATTTAATTATCCTAACCTAACCACTAAATTATCCGCTGTAGGTATATAAATTATCATCGATTAACGAATATGAAACCCTATCTTTAGGTTTTCTCAACTAATAATACTATCTGCAGTTATAAATCCGTCAAATAGTTAAAAATGAAAGACAATGTCATTAACACAAAGCTCGGGGTACCTTCCTATAATATTCGTACAATATTCCGTTTTTCATTTCGCACATTCGTATCCGTTCCTACAACATGAGGAGCGATGCGGTCGGCTCACATTCCGGCGAGTACAGTGCTCGCGGCCCCTGACGTGACTGCAATTACTCGCCGATAACTTGAATACTTAAATGCGAGTATGCTATCGTTCAACATGCAATATACTATCCTCACAATCCAGTCATCTGAGTAGTGTCGACAAATGTAACTACCATAAAGACAAATGTTATCTACATTATTCAGATCACAAAATTCTAAAAGACATAATATTATATTAGAAAAGATTTTATTTGTTTTAATAAGAAAACTCACACTTTATAAGAACAATTTACAATTTTTGTTTAGCCAACGGTCATAGTAATATTCGCCTTTATGACCATAACTGAAATTAATACCTAAAATAAATTGAAATTATCCATTTAAATGGAATTTATGCAAAAGAAATTATTGGGTTAAGGAGAAAATAGAACTGTGAATGCTCTGTCCGGTAGTCTCAGCTTTGTGATGTGAAAAATAGCGTTAAAAATAAAACTTTTCCCGTTGAAAGCTGAAAGTGTTCACGAAATTTCAAGTGCCATCTAAAGAAAACGAAACGTGAAATCTTATAGCTTACGTAATATTCAACATGGTGTATTTTACCTTTGTAAATGGTATAACACGGTAAAAATAGCTATTCTGCATCATTTCCTAAATATATCATAATCTACATATAAGTTTGCCAAAACTACTCAATTCATTTAATAAGAGCGTTGTTTGCAAGTAACACAGTATTCTTAATAGGACCCATAGCAGTTCATTACGATTAATTCAATTTTCATATTGGTGTAATTTAAATTTGAATAGCTAACTTTCTAATGACATGAGTTTGAATTTTATATTACAATGTTAACTGAAAATGTTGCAATTCTATTGCTTTACGAAATGAGTCAATGTAGAACGGTGTCATAAATTAATTGACTTAGAAAATTAAAAGAAATTCTTACTGAAATATGTTCTGAATTCTGATCACTATCAGTACAATGAAAATGTTAGTCTTCGACGAATAGCCTTGGACGACCTGCTCCAGTTTATTTTACATACCTACGCCGGCTCTCATAGTATCAACAAACCTTTCCTCTTTCAAAAAGTTTAGTTCGGTCAAACTTTTGCATTTCAAACTGATTCTTAACATTTTTAATCAATATTATATATAAAATTTATCGACCCAATCAACAGTCTCAAAATGTTCTCCGCAAAGTGTTGAAACATTTGCCAAAACATAATTTACACCAGAATAATGCAACCGGTATTATTATGAAGTTCTCATTAAGATTTTCATAAAACCAACGCTTCATTTCTTTTCAAATTATTTATAACGTAACACTCGGTACAATAACACTTAACATTTTAAATCCCTTGCAGTCGAAGTCGAGCATGCCGGTATGAAATGAGCACGTTGGAGCAAATTGTTGCAGTCATTAAGATACGACTCCAGCATCCAGCTAAATAACCCACGACGTCATTTCAGCTTCATCTAGCACAATTTAGAACGTAGGTATATCTACAGATAAAACAGATGAGACGTTGAGCAAGAATATTTCTTAAAATGTCATGACTTGTTTCTGAAAGGGAAATTGTTTTTTTATTCATACTGAAGTATGTAAATTGTAGTGTTAATCGGACTGGTAGGTTTTATAATCCTTACTCCAGTGCGAGAGGTGAGAGATTTATTGCCGACATTGTGAAGCTATTAGGCGGAAGTCAAGTTATTTATCAATATTTACAGAGCTCAATGAAATGCAATAAGCAAAGTATGTGAGGAACGATCTAATAGTTCCTGAATTAGAGCGAAGATCTCGACTGCTTTATGGTAGATTTTCATTTTCTCCATTCTTCAAACGGAAAGTATTTAAAGATAACCAAACACTCGCATACCTAGCACACCTTATTTGTCTCTGAAATGACAAATGAATGTATTATTCATTTGATGGGAAAACTCTTCCTACATATTTAATATCCAATTTCACGTTCTGCAGTTGTTTTGAAAAGAAATCTTCAAATCGACTTCGAATCCGGTCATGGCGGGTTTACCGTTTCCTTAGTTGTAAATTACGTTTGCATTTCCGTTGCTACTGTTGTCTGCGGTCCTTGGTCTTTGTCTGGAATAATACCTAAAAAAATTTTTTTTGTTGAAAATTAATATCTATGTTTAAATTTATAAAACATGTAGACAATTACGTTGCGTTTGCTGAATATGTGTATGCGTTTATTGTCGCTTCGTACGTCTTTGAGGTGCAACCGTATTTCTATATTATCACGTAATATATAAAATACATATGTGTATTAGCAAAATGGCTTACCTATTAATTATTTTCAACGTAACATTAAAATATGCCCAGATTAGAATTACCTATGCTTGTGAGTAGGGGTGACATAAAAACAAGAGGGAAACTGCGTGTTTACTACAAAAGTCCAAACAATTATTGTTATCGAACTGCAAAACTAGTTAATATAAGTTTGCACCAGCTAAAGGTATGAAACAATAGCATAACAAAAGTTATAATGCGGACCGTTGACTTGAAGCTCATGATAGTATAAGGAAAAATATCCTTATACGTGGAAAATTTTGCAAGTAAATGTGAGATTTTCTACAAATGCTGATCGTGTATTCGCAGAATTTTGCATGTAAAATGCATACGTGCATGCTAAGTAACGGGGACCGCGAAAGAGACGCGTCCTGTCAAGAGAACACCAGAATCTTCATGGCTTTCATTAAATATCTTTGCGGAATAGCTATTGGCTGTAAGGAAACGAAAGTATGAGTATCTTCTTTCATGTACATATATACCTGTTAATGTTCTCTGTATCTTGAGAATTGTTTGATGCGCAGTCATGTCAGCGGACCCGTTTTCACTGTAAATGCCTATAGCAACTGTTACCATAAAACACTGCTACTAGCAAAAAATCTAGGTAATGATAAATTCACAGCGAACTTTAATAAGTAGTAACGAGCGAAGCGTCATTTTGTTAGTTAATTTTAATTTAAACTATGATGTTAATCAGAAATTTAGAAGTCTGTAAAACTTGTTAACTGCTAATCCGTTGGGTCAAATTAAGCAGAAGGTTGGAATTTTTACGTACTACCCGTTTCTGGAACATTCTGACAGGTATTATTGGAAGACTCTAGGTAACAATTCCCTGTCAATTAAGATGCAGTAGTATTTCATTCATGTAAAGGTATTGTTGCCCGTATATTTTTATCAACTGCAGTTACCAGATTATTATTAGATATCAGAAATGCCTACCCACTTAATATTTTTTTTAAATATAATAAAGCAACTCAATTCACTAATGAGTTCTTTTATTTATTTCATTAATGACTGTGTAATATAGGACAAAATATATTTTTTCGATTCTGACCTTTAACGCAAACGCAAACGCACAGATAAGAATGTCGTGAAAACTACATGTTTGTCTGTTTTGATACATTTCCTCTGTAATTTTCTTAATATTTCTGTTTGCTGAAATGAAATCCAGTTTCAATACAAACCGTTGTTTACAGCGTTGATTCCACAAAAGTTCAAACTTTGTTCCTTTCCAAAGTTTTATTTCAATCGATAACATTTTTCAGATGTTTTACAATAAGTGTAATCCAATGAACCCACAACTTTGCTCGGTTATTGGTAGGTGGATGTGCGTAGATTGTTCTGATACGACCATTAAGGAGGGTATTGTTTTAAGGTATAAAAATTAATGCTCGAATGGGAAGGAAGTGACAATAGATTTCAAAGTCTGGCACGAAACTTTGACATTCGCGTCGGAATTCGATTACTAAGTTTGGAGGAATGAGACGGTAGACAGAGCATTGTGGAATGTTTTTATAGACGCTCCCTTTCCATTAAGTTCATTATCGCTATTATAATCTGGAACAATGCCCCTTCTGTATCAAGACTACCATTTTAATAATATTATGGTCGCAAATTACAAGAGTGCTCTGAAACACTAACAGACATTTCATATACGCTTTCATAATTAATAGCGGTAGTAGCGACTGTTAATCTTTCAACATCCCTCTGTTGGGGAAATGTTTGAAACTAAGGAGGCCTGGTCCTGCCTGGTAAATTGGTACCAGTAATAATAATAAACAATACAATTTAATACCAACAAAATGAAAATTTTACTACGCCACTTTTTCTAGGGAAAAGGTCATATTTTTGTTTTGATATTCTAATCGTGATTATATTAAAACTTAGAGTTATCGATACCATCATTAAACTAATAGCCATTCATTTAGTTTGACGAATTATTCCATAGAAACCAGAAAAAAAACATTAAGATTTACAATCTCATGTTATGGTCTGTATTTTGTAATATATATGATTGTGGAAGATTGTCATATCTGTCTGAGAAAGAAAGTTTTTAAAATTACATACCTAAGTGCATTAGTAATTTATGTACATACATACCTACTACAAATAACCGTGTTTTTTAAACTTAAAAGTAGAAAATACATGCCGATGTAATTTCAATAGGTTCGCTGATATTTTCAGTATCAGTGTTATTTGAACTAATCTTATTAATATTCAAATGTGATGATAACCTTCACGATATTGTGCGACCGGACGCTATTCAGGCTCATAATCCTCTATTGTCGACGGGACGCCCATTGAACGATACACTGCAACAGAGTTCGGTCGTTAGGTTATTGGATTATAACGTACCGCTTTAGAAACTATGCACGTGAACTCATGTAACTTGATTTCTGATATCCCGTATCTGCTACCAATAGAGCGGACAAATCGAACATGTCTGCGAATTTAATTTATTATTCTGTGGTTCTGTAGCTATATTCTACGATAATGTAGTTTAATTAAGAGTAGCGGATGCAAGAATTTATAGAGCCTCTCTTATCCAAACATTTTACGAGTAATAGATTGTCATGTTCGAGTTTTTGAAGTGTACCGATGAAGAAAATGTCAAAACAACAACTTAATCGTCAATTGTCAATGTCAATTAATTTAAAATATACATTTGAAAATCAAAACCCACTTATTTAATAAAAGCATGAAATCCAATATGCCAATAAATAGCACAACTTAAAATAAGGAGTGAAATTGATTTTGGTCAATCTAATCTAATCTAACCTGGCCTATAAATAGCCTATATCATTCTAATTTCAAAATATCGTTGTAACGAATAGGGTTCTCGTGTATATGCCCCATAACACAGCACTGCTCGGACATACATACTCCTATGTCAAACGTAATTGGTCGATTGTCGACGCATATGACTCCTTTGAACAAGTCCCGCAGTGCCCAAGCGACAGTTGAGTCGTGCTAATTGGAGGACTACTTGATAGCAGTATCGAGTGTTACAGATAAGTGCAGTGTGCACTGACAACAGGATTGAAAGCAGTGATGTGATAAAATCCGGACGAAAAGATATCACTAGTGGCTTATAAGTAATATACTTGAAAATACCGTAATATACCGTTATTGATTGAGGGCGTACTTCACGAGTCAGAACAATATTTGGCTTCACACATACTCGTGAGTGCTGTAACGCAGTCAGATTCTCTGCCCCTTCATTATTTGTATAACATAAAACATTTATAAAGATACTAGATACAAACGAAAAACTGTGTTCCTATTTATGCACTACAAAACAAGACAGCGATCGCTTAATTAAAGTCTAGCAATTTTTAATAATAGCCTTTGATTTCGAGAGATTACGAAATGTGAAAAATAACATTTAGATTATTTTTTCAGTGTGGGTTTTTCCCGGAACGATTGCTTTTTGTGAGCCTTACAACCAAAAATGCTAAGAATTAATTAAAGTAACATAACAAGAGGTATTCGGACAGCGACCCGAATATTCGCTGCGTGCCTACGTCAATCTAGGGATCGTCCGTCTTGCCACGTTGTTACCAAGATGAATCGGCTACGGATTCTGTCGAATGCGAATTTTTTACACGTCCCAAAGCCACTTTAATTATTTCACGCTTTTATTACTGAACTTGATAAGGTTACAAGACAAGCATTATTTTATAGAGTGCAATGAAAGTGAGGCGTTATATAAAATCAACGACTGAATCTTATTATGAAACGAGTTACTGCAGTAGCAGTAACATGCAATATGATAAAATTAAACACAGATAAAAAACATTTTAAAAAGTAAAACCCGACAACATAAAATCACACTGTAAAAAGTATGAGACAAAAGTACTTACTTATCTGAGATCTACAAAGTATTTACTATATGTGTATATATGCCATTCTACGAGTATATATATTGGATGGATAAAGTTTCCATTGCTTACTTCAAAATTAAGAACTTCCGTATCAACAAAAAGAATGACAATGAAAATATTTTCCATATGCATGAATTGTATGCACACGGTAAATAGAACAGTTAAAAAATAGAGAAGTTCAGAACTTATGTCGGAACATGGATGAATGGGAATGTTGTAAAAGCCGCGCGCCTCCGGCAACGAGGAAACGGCCTGTCTTGTAACTGTGACATATCAGCGGCAGATTCTTGTAAAGAACGTCTTGTGAGCCCACATTGGAAGACAGTCATGTCGCTATTAGTCCTTGTCCCCGAGAACAGGTTTTGGTTTTTGTACTAAATATTGTATTGAATTTCTTGTATAAAATATCGATAAGGGGCTATACAAGTTCTGTGCTATGTAAATTTTCGTTACAAAGTTATAATAAATAGTGATACATTCGTATCGATATGCTTAGTTAAATTATTTTCATTGCTAATTATGATCTCTAATGTTTGTTTCTGAATAGAAAGTGCCTAAACATTTATTTGAACGAATTGCCACATTACTCTTATTACAGCCACAGTAATCAGTATAACAATGTATTGGGACAGTATATTTTTATATGATAGAAATCGACATGAAGCCCCTTTCACCTACAGTAATGAGGCAATACAAATTAAAATAGTCGCTACCAGTCAGAACTTCGTAAAATATGTTGTAAAAGTGATGTGAAGCTGCCTATCTCTATATTACACTTAATAAATAGTAGGAAAGTTTTTAAAATAAAATAGATAAACAAACATAGCATGGCATAAGTTTTTAAATAGTTATGAACACATTCTACGGATAGCAATATATATATGTATGTAAATTATGATTATAGTAAGGAATTATGAACTTTTATTCGTGAAAATCTTTAACCTCCATCGTCAGAATAACATTTTGGATCATTTGCATTTCTAGCGCACACACATTATACTACGTTCCACCTATGTACTTGTTCTCGCATGCATATAACCCAATGTTTGTTTCCGAAAATCGCTACTATTTTAATCCAATGTTCTACTGCGATGCATATAATTCAATTTGAAATAATTATTTGTATATAATGCATATTAAATGTGTTAAAAGTTCCACTGCTTCCAGAATGTTCCCAATATAGGTAGTCAACTGATCTGAAGGGTCTAATAGACGGCTTGCATATTAACCCGCTAATATTATAACAAAAGAAACCTAAGAAAAACTCTTAAAGAAGCTATTTAATAACGTTTTAACAATTTAAACTTTTCTAAATTCGCCTTCATTACAATAAGCCAATTAGACCTTTAATGAGCAACTTTATAAATGGCGTTTTAATGATTATAATTTGATAGTTGTGAAGTCACAAAGTAATCAATGGGTAAAGAAATATTTGGAGAAAGTTGCTATAAGTAATTTATGGGCATAATATGAGTCAAGAGCCGAAATAAATTGCCCTCTCTTGTTAGCCTTGAACTTTTTTCGCAGTTTTTATAAAAGGGGAACATGAAACAATTTTTGTCCTGTAGTAACAAATTACATATTAAAATGTTTCCGTTAAGCACCACTAAATATATTTTAAAACTAATCATTTCAGCTCAAATCTCTTTAGTAAGTAAATGTGATTAGGTAGTCTTTGTCTCTTTGAATGAATTGCCAACAATTATATCAAGGAGATTGAAAAAAATCTTACTCATAAATAAATACTCATCTGTAGCTTGCTATTAATTTATGATATCGTCTACGCAGCTTGAATAGATCGTGGGCCGGCGTGGTTCCTTTAAAGAAACTGAAATTACGATGTTTAGAGAGTTCTCAAGAATATATACGAGTAGCAAAACCCACGTATCTTTTTTTAATGTCTGTAATTTATTCTGATGAAATGTTAAGGTAATATACACAAAAATAAAACTGTATTTTTTATGATACCCACATTTCCTATGTGATTTGACTTTACCGTATGCAGTTTATATTTACCAACAATAATTTTAACAATCCACAAAATAATTTCGGTAGTCCAAGGCGAAAATGCTCATGCAATATGTCGCATGCTTATTGGAATACTGACTTAACTCAAAAGAGACGATTTTTGGGAAATCGCAAAAGAAGATCTTGCAATGAGACCTCATCGTACTTGTTGATGAATAAAATTAAAAC
>DWQT01004551.1:0-11146 GCA_018244895.1 Myscelus amystis hages
CAATGTTTAATTGTTTAGTTGAGATACGAAATTGTTCATGGATAAGCTTTCGGTCAGAACTTTTACTGCCTTGAATTAATCCGTTAAAGTCTCACAGCCTTTAGGTAAATATAGATACCAAATCAACTGTTTTATGAGCCTCCACGACTATTTCCCGTGTTTAATGCCAAGCTTGTGTTAGGACTTGGATAGGAATAGAACTTTTAGCAATATTAGTCCAGTTATGGAGTATATTTATGTTGGTTTAGTCCAATTAATATTAGTTGAGATAATTGAGATTTCCGCCTCTGGTATACACGTGGACCGGCATCCACACCCTTCAGGCTGAAACACAAATATGGAAAATTGATTACTGTACGACTACCATGCTATACTACTTAAGTCTTCTTTTAGTGTAAAGTATTATCTAGGAAAATTCGCCGCAATATAAGTTACTAAGCGCAAGATTTACCTTACGTGGTTAAACCGTTATTTGTCAACCACGGTCCAGGCATTGCGTGTGCAGTTCCGGGTGTTGTATTAACTAAATTTTCTCAAGTAACATTTCAAACTTTCCATGAGCTTTCCGTCCGTTCTGAAAGTTATATTAGTTTAATGCTATTAAATATGTTGTGCCGGCTATATACGCGTTTAATTTATAACGACGTGATTCATTACGACGGTTTATTATAATTTCATCTTATGACCGTCATAGTTAAAACTTGTGCTATTGCATACGTCATGAAAAATTAATGGACGTTTTATATGTAATATGTTTAATAAACTTTAAATGTCTTTGATTTACGGATACAATTTATTATTATAGTCGAAGCATAATTTATTTAGATTGTACCAACAATGCAACCGGAGTTTATAATAATTTTACTATCACGCCTTTGCAAAAGAATAGAAATTTATAATGCTTTATCCATTTTAGATAGTGCATTATCTAAATTTACCATTAATCCTACCCCATTATTTATTTTCCCAATAATCGTTATAGAAAATGCGTTGACTATGTTTAGATTAATGTTCTTATACGAAGTGCTTAGCTTTGCAACAATATCCAGCGAAGTACGTACTCTACAATGCAAAATTTACTTAGAAATTAACGAGCTTCCCCGCAGCCACGTTCTTATACACTATGCAGTTTATTGTATACTCGTTAACCATGCATTATGGATGCAAGCCGCGCCAGCGCTGCCCACATTATTAAATTTTGTAAGCTTAATACGAGTATAATATGGAACCTTTAAAACTTAATTATTTCTGCGTATTTAATTAGTCAATCCATATTGCGATTAAAATAATTAACATCGGAAATATAACTTACAGAACGGATATTTTATTGAGTTAATTTGTTTGTATTTACTGTAACAACACGCCTTAATTGAGAGTAGATTGCCAGTTGATACGGCCTCAAATTGACTGGTTGTCGGTAATATAATATTTTCATAGAGGTTTTATTCGGTTAAAACTTCAACTGACAATAATATTTCATATCATAGATCGACAACTTAATACACTTCATCAGACTACAATGTTGTAGGAGATCTTAGATATTTCTGTCCATCGTTATATACTAAAATAAAGCGTTAGCTTACATTGTTCTCTATGTTGTGTGTTAGGATTAGTTTGCTTTGCGGAACTGCATTGTTATAGTACGTAAAATTCTTTTACAACAACGTAGCAGAACCAAACGTATGTGACTATTTCATATATTATATCATAGGTGTTTCTAAACGAGAGCGTTTATAGTTTTATATTTATTTTCAGTATATTCACTACATTTCATTTATTTGTTTCAGCTGCAAAAAATATCAGAAACGTTTTAACATCTGTAAACAGAGTAAAAGCGACGTATTAGTTTGTCCAAACATCAAAACATTCACTGCTTTAAAGAGCGGAAATGCAATTAAAATGGAGTTGTTAAATGCGTAGTGTGAGAAAAAAAACGGATTTTTATATGTAGATATATTTATTTTACCTATGTCAATATTATAGTACTAATAACGTGGTCTATTATGTAGACTAACAGGGTTGATACTTAATTTTTTCAACTTAATGTTTATGACGGAACAAAAGTACATATTAAGACTATTAGTATTATTACGACGGTGTTAAGACGTTGCGTGATCACAATCTCGACGTAGAGGAATCTCAACACCGTTGATGTAGAGACACTAAAGATACGTGATTAGAATTACAATACGCTAAAAGTGAGCTGCCTGCAAGCGTGGCTTGATGTGTAGGAGGACTGACCTGACATCCACCCTGTAATGCAGCGCTGTGTCGAATGTTAACATCGGACTGAACATTTGACTGGGAGTCGTTTGCATACAGATCGTATAAATGCAATTGTCTAGTTCTAGTAGAAAGGTCTAGAACCAATAAAGACATATTTGTGGTATACATTTAAGTAATGGATAATGTCCAGGTATTAAAGTAACGCGTATTAATTACTGAAAAAATTCAAAAATAATTCTATTAACTAATATCGTAACGTTAAACTTTATGAGGAAGAAGAAAACAAAATATGCTCCTAATATGGTACCTGTTAAATTATTATTTAGTGAAGTTTGATTGATACAGAAACTTCTGTATTTCTTTACTTTTTGGGGGTAAATATGTAGTATAGCTTATTGACCGTTTCTTTGTACCTTTCACTTCGAACGTATCTGATCTGAAAGTAAGATTTTACAAAAGCTCGCATTTCTGTCCAGACAACATTACAAAATTGCAAAAAAAAGTGATTTATAATAATTAAAGCTTAATTACTTGTTCCAAAAATCTTTATAAATCTACAGATTTATGTATTTATTTATATTAACTAACTAATATTATAAGTAACGTTAAAATAGAATACGTTTTTATATTGCAAGATATAGGTACGTATTTCCACATATAGGTATATATTTTAATCAGCGACATCCCGAACATCCTACGAGTGTTTCCCGAGACACGGCCTATTCATTTTAAAGATGAGATAAAAGACGGGACTTTAAAGTGCATTTTCCGCCCTCTCAAGCACTTTGGCTCTCGCTTGGGTATTTTATGACCGAGAGCACCTGACTAATGGATCGCGCTGCATCATCCAAGAAGATTAATTAAACTTTATTTTATGTGCCTTAAATATCATAATCACATAGCAGCAAAATAATTAAAGTACGTCAGTTGTTTGTAAGAAGTCTAGTTTGTTTATAGCAGACAACGTATCGTTTTAGACTCTAGAGTTTAGACTCTAAAGTCTAGACGCTTTAGACTATAAAGTCTCCAAAGTCTAGAGTTTCAATGAAGGTACGGTACGGGGCGCATTTGTAGTGCAGCGACCGAAAGTCAGGGGTCTCCTTCCATTTCATTGTTTGTTTTTTATATATAGCATGATGAACACCTAGCGTATTAACCAATTATTTAAATGACGTTATCTGATTACTAAGACCAAGGTTAGTAAGGCGAGTTTCTATGTATTTCACTTTGTCGCAAAATCTTTAAATCCTTGCACCAATACTTCTTTATACTGTTGTCTTCTAAATTGGAACGTGCTCTGAATTTGAGATACAAAGGTATATGATACGGGTTCTCTTATATTATTTCCTTCTATTCCTTGATATTTACGTGCCAGTATATACAGGGTGGGAGCGCCAGCTATACAAACGAAGGTAGATATACGTCGACAGATGTATATTTTCATAGCTATAAGTTTTTTAGGTAACAAATACAAATTATCCTAAAGGAGACAAAATCATAAACTTCACCGAAAATATATTTCCCTAAATTTTAACTTAGGTATACAATTTTGCTTGTCAGGCGATATTTGATAACATATTTATAACAATTATTTAATGTATGCGGGCTCCGGAAAAAGTACAATCACTATACTCACATACGAAATTATGTACGATTTTTAAACCGAGCACGAGACCTCTAACATAGCGAGGAGTGGTAAGAAGAGGCAGATAACAAATTGACTGTGTAATCAATAGGATACACAAAAATGAAAGTATTAAATAAATTGTATTTCAATTACTGTACAGCGCACTCAAAGGATAACTTTTTGTGTAAGTCATATAATACACAAACATCATAAGTACAACGTCAGATAGTAGAGAAGAATCGAATACAGTGCAGAAGTATCCGTCAGTGGAACAAGATGTAACAATTTGTGCTTTAGCGTGAGCGAGATTTGTCACACTGAAAAGGATTTGTTCATTTTAAAAAAAAGACTGTTATAAATATCTAATATTGCTACCCGGCACTGAGTGATTGCGGCTGTTGGCAGTTAGCTGTCTGAATATGTAAATATCTACCGCCTCTTGTAGAGCATGAAACGGCGAAGTTGTCATTCATAACGGTTGTATGGTTTAATGTTCTGTAAAGTGTGGTCATAGAAACGGCAAATGTTCATATTGTAGGTACCCATTGGAATAAATATAGCTTTAATCATATTGCAAATAATTGAACACAGAATTCCCATGCCGAGTCCAATATGCGAATATATTTGATATTATTTGTAATTACTCAACACATCCGATTGGGACTTACATTGAGGCAGTTGATCCACGTGATGTCGATATTGGAACCAATTATTTCAAAGATTTTATATATTATTAAGTCAATGCACCGGTACATTATCCGTGGAAAATTTAAAATGAATTTGCAAGAGTCGTGAGTCGGTTGCGTGTTATGTTTATAAAAGAACGAAGAAAATTGAATGGTAAAGATTTCTAGTATTTTCTGATTATGAATGTTTGTGAAATGTTTCTAACCCTATCCATATGTAGGTACCCCAGAGCGCAACAATTAAATGCGCACCAAAATATTTCCACAATATTAAAAGTATGTTATTGACTTCAGATAAAACCTAGATGCATGGAGTTTATTCATACTACTCTTACAAACTGCTTGCGTCAATTGAGGTGTACAATAGTTAGTGAAAATCATGAAGCCTGCAAAATAAAATGTTCACAATTTAAATTACAAAAAAATATTAATGTACCTGCATCCAGCCTCGGCGCGGCGATCGTACGTCACGCTTGAACACTTCGCCGCGCATTTACAAAGCAGAGAATTTATATGCGAAAATATTCGCACCTGAACACCTGAACTGAAACAAACAATCCCGTACGTTTTCTCCCATATTACAGGGATAATTCGTAATTTTTTCCCATGAAGTTCCAAGTAATTAGTTAAACAAGGAAAGGTTCAAATAAAATGCTTGTTTTATTATAGCATATAAAAATCACTTTAAACAAACTTTGTCGTGCTTTTTGTATAGTACTAAGTATACCTTACTAAGTAACCCTTATAGTACTAAGCAATAAATATTTATTAACATTGGCCGTAAGCCAATCCGTCCATATCGTTTAATTATGTACCTCATATTAAGTGTCATTTTGGAAATATGCTACATAATATCTGACCTAAATTATAAGCTTAATTACGCTAGTTTTTCATTTTATTATTAATGTATAATACAATAATATGTATGTATTTAAAATATGTGTATGAATATGTATGTGTAGGTAGTGTGCGCAGCTCACTTCGCCTCGTCGTATATTTACTCAAAAGAGTTTCTTTTGCTTTAAAGCGCAAGTTACCTGCTGTTACCTTAGCTGTTGGTTAGGTGTGCCCTGAAATGTTGTCGTAAGCCTGTACGCTAACTAAAAGTGCTAGCTATTCAATATTAACCTGAACATCCTCAGTTGCAACAAAACTTCGTATCCAGGAATAGGACGTTCATTGCACGTGCAAAAGTAAACTGGGCAAGGAATTAGGGAGTGAAAGTATCCGACAAAAATAATATATAATACACAGATTTTTTGATATAGATAAGATAGATAGATTTGACTTATATAAACTATCTCACGTTTAGAACTAAAGGAAGGAGGAAGACAGAGATTATTTCTGTAATATTATAAACCCAGCTGAAGAATCCAATAAATCCCCGAGCCTCTACGAGTATCATTGTATCACATCTTGACGGTTTAATAAAAATAGCGAGTGTCGTCGAATAAATTCCATCGGAGATATTGGTAACATACTATGTATGTTGCTAAAGAATAAATCGTATAAATCACACAGTCAGCGTAAAGGCATAGATCATTTATGAATCGGTAATATGCTCCACTTTTCTGCAAATAAAACTCTGTTGGCACCTACACGTGGTACATGTACTCGTAATAGAATTATTTCTCCAACGCATTACCTATTTAGAAGTGCTCTTTTGAGATTTATTGATACTTCGACCTGTAATGCCAATCTATTACTTGTGAGAACGAGTTTTTGAAATTTAAGTCTTAAAGCTATTGCATTCAAGTTAAAAGTCTAATATCTGATTCATTGTAACGAAGTGATCCTCACGGGCAACATTACATCAAGAGTACCTCCCTCTCTGCTTACCCTGTGTGATGTAAGCGTGACTGTATAACTATGTATAGCTAAGTAATATTTGATGTTGGGGTATCATATGCTAGTGAAACAAACATACATGAAGATAATCTCACACATTTACACAGGAAATACATTTATTATAATCTCAGATTATTTAGTATGTAACTTGAATCCGGCACCATATGTGTATGTGTCATCTAGCGGAATTAGCTGCAGAACGTAGCAGAAACCATGAACATTTTTTAAAATACGTTCGATCGGAAGGCTATTAAAGTCGCTATCCGGTAAAATATTGCTTCTAAGTCCCATTAATCATTCATGAAATATCTGCGCGATGCCGCATGGTGTGCTGAATATTTTTCTGTTTCTTTTTCTAAAAATACATAGGTACATATGAAAAAAGTATTTTTTATAATACATAGTTACATTAGAAATTGTCAAGCAAATTAACAAATTGTATCTGCAATATTTACTAAAAAAATTCACATATGATTCAAGTAGGGAACATAAAATACACAGTAACAGAATTATTCAACGTGTATATGCTTGTAGCTCATTATTTTCATAACATACAGACTCACGTTGGAGTATTTCGTTGGATAAATATTGTTATTTGCTTCTCCAATATTATATTGATTGCGTACCTGGCCGTGAACCGAAAATAAATTGAGCTGATATCGTTATAAAAGCTGAAAAAATAAATTATACCTCCATTATGTACTCGTATTCATTAATTAAAATGTATGGTGACTTAGCAATTCTTTAGTTTTTTGTTTAATAATATGACTGTAAATCTCGAACCGTAATTTATGTTTAATAAACACAATATATTGACAGTTTCATGGTGGGCTTCTTTGAGTAAGGCCTGTCCTGGAACCGAAACGGATCTAATATCTTAATTCATCATTTAGAAATCAATTCGGATGGAGGAGCGGCGTCCTAGCATCATTTGAGCACTTGATCGATACACATATCTAGTAATTGACAGAAAAGCTTTTTAAAATTTGCTAAATAGAGAGTGAATGGTAAAAGGAATGCGAAATTGGCTCTACCATTTATTTAAAAAAGTCCGGGAAAAATTCAGGCGAAAGGGATTGGACAGGTTTTTGTACGAACAATTAGTTTCAGATTGCAGGTTTATTAATACAGTAAAATATTAATTTGGTTGAAAATTAATTTTAGTATTTTCCTTTTTTCTTTATCGAGTTCCTGATTTCATTAAGTACAAGGCATTGATAACATAATTCAACAAAATGCTATGGTTATATAAGATGAAGTTTACTTTATTTGAAAATAGAACGAATTGTCAAGCAAGCTCAATATTTATACGTTCAGAGATCATAATATCAATTTCCCGAAATCGAGAGGTGACGGAAAACGAACAGTGTCGTACCTACAAAATTACGTGGCGGTGTATTGGGGAAAATGCGCCAAAGGAATTCGCGGAACGATGAAAGCAATTCTATCAATACGTATGTACCTCTACGCATGTATTCATATGAGTTACATAAACTTAGAATACGAGTATATAATACAGCCATATTCTGTTAAAGTTATATTATATTTGAATATGATAGTAATGAAGGGTAGTAGTAACGTATACTGAAAATAATGGATCTATTTCGTTTTCTTGTATAACTTTACCTTTAACAGACCGATAAATTAAAACCGATCGACAGATAAATTACCGATAAGTAAACATGTACGCTTCGATATAAGCTATACCTATAACAACCAAACGAATCAAATATTTGGTGTTACATGTCGATGGTGGCTCTTAGCCTCGTGTTCGTGTGGCATCTCGGAGCTTGAAAGGCAAGAATCACGCTGATAACGTTAAAGCGTTGAGAAAGCCTTACAAGAGAAAATTAGCAAGGGAATATTGACAGTACAACTTATTTCTGATCTGTGTATTAATCTTGTTGTTTAGGACACGCTACTTGATTTTAATGTTCCAAGTTGCCCCTGTGCAGATTGTTGGGATCTAATTTAATGACCAACCATATATGTATATAGACATATTCATATATTTTTGATATCTATGCATCGCTTACGTGCTCAGTTCTTCTTGTATGTATCTTGTTAGAATGTAGCATTGCATAACAATGAAATATTAGCAATATTTTCAGATTAATATACCAGCATTCTATGGAATTTAAACATTTAACATTAAACATTAGTGCTCTATGGAATTTAAACATTTTGTTTGCCCGCCAGTCGTTTGCAACATTTCTAGAAAGTGTACTTTAAAAAAATTCTATCCGGAATAATTTTGTATGTGTACACAAATAAATAATTATTGGCATCAATATTTATGATATTAACTTACAAAATATATGCCACCCCAGATATAATTACATTGTCGATTACTGAATACTATGTGAGCTAATGTAAGAAAGTGCTAATAGAAAGATGCTATTAGAAATAAACAAACGAAATATTATAATATCATAGATTAGATGTATAGAACATTCTAATAAAAAACCGATGCCATGTAGGTAGCTACATAAAAAATGTACCGGAAATGAATGGTCTCCCCGTTAGCATTCACTGAATATTTAAGGATATTAAGGTCCCGGTCGCTAAAGGTGACGTGGAACAAGCAATAATGCGCGATCAGTTAACGCCCCGATAGATTGAGGAAAAGGGGCGGTAGCATTTCTGAATAAAAGTTCATCAGTGTAATGGAAGTACATTGTCAGTGACATATTTCAAATCAATATATTTATGACACGTACGGTTTATATACATTCAATAATGCTGGTATTCGCTCAATGGGCGGTATTCATTACATTTTATAAGTTTGACCAATTGAATTGAATTTCGGTAGATATTCGGATAGCAAAAACGAAATTTAACTCTTGATAATCTGTTGAATATTGTCAAAATGTTTTATTTTATTTAACTTATTCGTAACATATATAACTTTTTGTTCTGTGCATTCCTTCACATACGTGTAACTTCCAAATCTCATACCCCTCTGTGCACGCAATATGCTTAAAAAGGGGAACTAAGTTTTTTGATCACGTATTAATATATAGCTTAGTGCGTGTATGTATTTCGTACAAATTCGCACACATTTCTATAGAACTTATCCTAACTTCATGATGAATATAGGACGTGTATTATAAACTATAAACTGGATGTTTTCGATATTGATAATAAGAGATGAATAAAATATAATATTTTACAATTTCAATCTCAGAATTTAATATTTTACCTCGTAGATGTCATAAATGCATACACACAAAGATAAACACATAAATATTTAGATTCAGATCAAGTTATTCAGCAGCGGCCCGCATGTCTTATCCGGGATCCTGTGTAGGATGGGAAGGATAGGACGTGGTTTACTTATGTTAAAATGATCATAAAATAATCATTCCTAATAAATAATGCCGTATATTTTTAGCCTTAAATACAATTCTCTAGTATTTTCACTTGTATGTTCAACTCCGTAATTTCATTTCCGCGTGTAGAAAAACCTTATTTATTAGCTATCGCTAATATATTTTTTCTCTTTTATTTCTCTTGAGTGTCAGATTGTTTTTCTCAGGCCCTTAATAAAATACATTTCCTCTACGTTTTACATGCTATAAATCGACTTTGTTGTTCAGTAGAACGCATTGATTCGGTTGTTTATATTGTACACGGTTTTAATTACATGGCTCCCACTTGGATCGAATTAATGATCTTTGCCCGGTGGATACATATTTATCTGGATTTATTTATGCGGAAATCCCCTCTAGCAATTTTTATGTTATCTGTATTGGATTAAGATCGAATGTACTCGTAGTTCAGATCTGTTATTAGTAGTAAAGAAGTAAATTCAAATTTCAAAAACGTTGAATTGTTAGATAAAATAATATTTTACAAATTATCTTTATTTATACAAAATCAATAAATTTGAAACACCTAATATAGTATTACAAAAGTTATAAATAGTATAAACAAACGTCGGATTTTAAATGTGATTAAAGCCTGACGTAATTTTTGGAACAAATCTCTCTTTGTTATGTTTCTCGCTGAATGCCGGTCCAGATATGTGTGAAAACTGCCACAAACAGGGATAGCGCGTGGCGTCATTGTAACAAACTTGATGTTTTCCTCGTAGTCAGTGAATAAATCCACTTACGTCACGTTAAGGCCCCCTGGCAGGTTGTTTACCGCCTAACGTTCGGTCGAAAACAATTACGCGAAGATTGGTGCTCGAAGCTCAACATGGGGTAGACTTTAAAACAAAAAAAAAGATTCACGAAAATCTTGTTCTATATATGATTTCGTATGAGTCATAACAGACTCAAGGGTAAGTGCTTGTAAATTTGTGTAGGTTTTTAATGTTGTATGTACATATATTTTTTGTTTAACTTTCCAATGGATAAAATAAACTGATATTTCATATTTTATACATTGAAACGCCTTTATCAGCACGAATCATCGTATCAATATTATTTACATTAAAACCTGTTGCATTACATGCAGTGAAAAAGGAAATAAGGTAAATCTTGAATATTTTACCCTGTAAAATTCTGTATGGAAAAGTTCATAAATCGCAAAGTTCAGGTCTAAGTTCAAAGTTACCGAGCTCCCATTGGAATTAAAGTAAAGTCAACATTCTCGATTTCTATTATGAAAGTATTAAAAAAATTCACATAGTTGCAACTCATTCTGTGTACTACAGCTGGGTATGTTTCCTGATAGCGGACATAGCCGCACACCCGCTGCGCCGCCGGAGACTCGGGGGCCGTCGCGCGGCCCACAACCGCCGACTGCCCCC
>DWQT01004552.1:0-11145 GCA_018244895.1 Myscelus amystis hages
ATACACTGCATCGCGTTTTAATGCTTAAAATGAGTTTTATGTGGAAAATTCCGTATAAGTGTAAATAGCACAGACATAAATGTCTGGCATTTATGTCAGAATTTGTGTCGTAGTCTGAACGTACCATTACATCTTACTACTAAACATTCAAAAAATAGGTTGTCGAGATTAATACTCGCGGACAAAAGCTAGTATTAAATATATATAAACTATGTTCATCAGGGATAATGTAGGATTCTAATGGTAAAAGAATTTTTGAAATCGTCCAGTACTCGTAGTTTCGGAGCCTATTCAATACAAACAAACAAATCTTTTCTCTTTATGATATTAGTATAGATATGGACTTTTTTTCCAATAGAACATAATTTATTACTATAAGTATGTAACGGAAATACTGTATTATTTTAAATCTTTGGCTCAAGTGAAGTAAAACTTATAATTGAATTTCCGTTAACTGCTCCCCAGTGACTGTTAAGACGTGGTCATAACGGATCGCACGCTATACTAAACAATATAATGTGCATAACGCTTTATGTGAGACAATGTTGCTACGACTCAATCGAAAAAGTGGTTTACTCAACAACCCAACCCAACAAAACAAGATAACAATTATAAGCACACGGGCTTGTGCTAAGAAAACTTTGAGAGCCTGTTAAATTAAAAACATTTGGTGCACAAAAGAGACGTCTTCTAAATTCAAGTTCATAATAACTTTTTATTAGAATGTTAGAAATTGTTTTGCAATTATGTCAAAATGTGCGACGACTATTGATATATAGATTAGATCATGTAATAAAAGTCGATATTATTTTTGTAGTGATAATTGTATCAGTAATATGGTATAAATATATTTTACACTATTCTGATGAATCGTATTTACATAGTACGTAATTGAGCTGATAATGAATTTTCTTTAGTTTTGATTAACACATGCTCGAAGTCTCTGAAACTTGTTTTACATTACCCGGTTTGCAGGGTTTGATATTACAAAATACATTATGTTATGACATGTCGTAAAATAAAAGAAAATCTTTGATATATGAACTAAGGAATCGAAGGGTCAGTACGATAAACAGTTGTTCGGTTCTTATTCGGGTAACGTGGCGACCATATTTTTTTTTAGCAGATAATCCTTATGATTTATTGAGTTTAACTCCGTTATTTATTGGCCAACTTTCTGATTGGACGCTCTGATATCGATTGCTATGCAAGTATGTTTTTTGGGACGAAGTTCCTTATCGCGCGTTGCAAAGGAGGCTAGACGGAAAAACTTCAGACGAAAAATTCATACGGAAGTTTTCCGATACACTAGTGTTGCCAATTAAAAGAAATAAAATTTTATTACAATTCCTTCACTAATTAATCGAAAGGAACTTCGTGCCATCCGGGTGTCCCTTGACACCTCTATTGTGTTTTGTATTATTTAGCGCCCAGCCTATTTAGTATATTCTTTTAACGAATCACATACATTAATATGGTTATCATTCATCGTCTTAGCATTTATTTATAGGTGCATTATTCTGTAACATTAAATTTAATGTAACTATTTAACACAATTAGAAATTACTGCGTAATCAGCGGCCGGCATTACTCGGTTACGACAAATACAAATATAAAACCGACAAACACAAAACCGATTTTGTCGCAGACGGGCCAAAACGACGGCTTACAGATCTGTATAGATCCGGTTTGATCACCGACAATGCCGGAACGCACTTACAGAGCAAAGCAAATACACAGCGGTTTGGCCGTTTGGAACTATTTACCTGAGACAACAAGGCACAGTGTTCATTTCCATTGCAACATACGACCCGTCGTTCCACTAACAATCGCATCGACTTACAAATTAAAATAAAACGTCAAGCAAATTATAGCCAGTACTTTATCATACATGACTATTGGATACAAACCATCGCAACAATTATATGAACGGTTCAAGCTCAATATCGACTACTACTTACTAATCTCGGTTGCCATGGATACGCTGAAATACACAAATACCTTGAACCAGAAATTATATCTATGTACGAGTACATACAGCATTCAAATATATTTAGCAGTGACGATTGCTTCTGGGAACGCGTTTTCGTGCAATCGCGAGAAGTTTGGAACGTACTCTAGCACGCTCTTTCAGTACGAATTCGGATCGGTCGGATACTTTAACGCGTTACGACAAAACCGGGAGTGACTGCTTAAAGGAAACATACGCCATTGTACCGACCGCCCCTAACGTCCGTTACATTAACAGATCCTTTGTTATCTGTAATCGCTTCTAATCTACTACTGTTTCAAATTGATTAAAAAATAAATGTTATTATATGTAATAATAGACGTAAATAGACGTAATTAAAAATTACACATATACATCGTAAATTGAGCATTACTCCTTGCATGTTCGATGCCTTAATCTGAAATCTGGACGCATGTGTAAATGGGCACTGATACTTAGATATTCTATGCTGTATTTGAACTAGCTTTATAATAGGTATGTTCTATTTATATTATATACACTCGTGTAATTGACGGACAATAATTTGCAACAATAATAGCTATTGTTTATGATCTCATTTTGCACACATTTTATTACATCCAGACACAGACGCCAATGTGCTCATCATACAAATGTTTGCTTTGGGAGGGAAACGAAGCTGCGACTTCAGATATTTTTTAATTATGTAAAAACATTTTAACCCCCCCGATTTTATGTTTCATTGACCTTTGTAATTCTTGTTTACATATTTACCTAATCCACACTAATATTATAAGTACGAAAGTGTGTGTGTTTGTTAGTCTGTCCTTCTTTCACGTCAAAACGGATCAAGAAACTCATGTGTGAGCTTTTGTATGTAGATAGATAAAAGACTGGCAAAGGCAACTTTTTGTCGCGGAAAAATCTCATATTTTGACAGATGTCTTTACGAACGCAATAACGGTATGAACAAAACTAGATTTTTTTAAAATCAAGCCACAGATATAGTGTAATGTAATAATATATGTATGTTATGTATAAAGCTGAAGAGTTTGTTTTATTGTTTGAACGCGCTAAACTCCGGATATATTGGTCCGATTTGAATAATTCTTTCAGTGTTAGATAGCTCATATATCGAGGAGGAAGCCGCGGGAAAAAGCTAGTAGTGTGTTATAATATATTTATATTAGTATTTATATTTATACGGTAAAAATATCACCGTTTTAGCAGTGTCTGTAACCACTCGACAGAGAGCAGTTAAAGCGAGCGACGCGCTTGCGTTTTGGCAGGTCCGTTTGCCATAGGACAAAGTCTGTTAGTATCTTTGGGTATGTCAAAGGAATTCATTTCGGTAGTTGTACACCGAGCGAACGGTTGTCGAGTTCAAATAGCTTGTGTTACTAGGGACCGGACGTTTATGCCAGTTAATTGATATCGCCATGCTAGGTATGTTGCTTGCGCAACGCCATTTATTTTTCGCGAAAGAAGCACCTTATATCGCTATCCAGCTCTTCAACGATCTACCAGAATTCACATCGATCTGTTGCTGAGTTTTCACGTGAAAGAAGGACAAGAAAACATACTTTCGCATTTATATTAGTAATGATTTAAAACAGTTACTTATACGTGCCTAGCATATTGGCTTGATCTGGATCACATTGGGGTCACCAGCGTACGTGAGCTGGTAGAGTCGAAAGCATTCCTTAACTTACAGTCAGCAACAATGTAGCTACTCTTTAGAGAGGCTTTGGTCGCTGGAATGCTATTCTGCTTGAGTTGCTTTCCACTTGAGGTATTAAGCGCATTGTACAATTTGCTGCATACTATTAGCGTAGGCTTAAATTAATCTATAATCATAGTAAGCAAGGCTGGATGGGGTCTTTTTATAGCTGGGGGGTAGGTACGTAAGAATTGCGTAAAAGTAGCTAAGACACAGGGTATTTAAAATCTCGCTTTTAATGTCCAAGATGAAAAATATTTTTCCATTGACACTCTTCAACTTTAAATATAACAGAACGGAGTGATTAAGGGGGATTTTGATGACCAGTAGTATTGATGTATTTCCTCTTTCTGTGTCGTTTCGATGCTACCATCGAACGGTATCTCAAAGAGGTCTGCTTTGAGAATTTCGCCGAAATGCCATTCAGCCGTAGTTGCTTCGCACTTGACTGATTTAGACATGCGGGCTAGGACGTTATTGAGGCTATACAGACTTCATTGGTCTTATCGGTCGTATACATCTGTTTTCCTTTGTTTACTTCGACGTGGCAAGTTTCTCATGCCCTTTCCAGACGACAGCATGTTCAAATCCAATTGGATATGGGTTTGTGACGTAATCGATCTATCCGAAGTTTTTATCACCCGTATGATCTCCAAATATGTTTAAATACTGTGCTCCATTTTACAGCTTGTAAAGGTTTGATGGCGTAAGGAAAAAAAACACCGTGGAAAATTGTCATTACTGGTCACTTATCTACACTTAATAATTAAGCATGCTTATCTTTAACGTATTGTGTGCCACTATCAACTGGATGGAAGGTTGACTTAAGTACGATTTCACAAATAATCTCCATAGAACCGTGTATTTAGAAATAATTCGATGTTTGTCCACAGTCTCTTTGCTCATCCCACACTCGATGGCTAACATATAGGTCTAGCGGTTGTGATCGCTACCCACATAACACACCTACTCGTCTAGCGCTGTTTGCGCTGAGTAAATAGGTTTAAATTTAGTCGGGATCAGGGTTCTGCGCTTATACAACGATAAATATTTCGGTTTTCGGATTACCGGACTTGAGAATTGATTACTGTGGTCGTTTACTTTCGCTATGGGTTTCGATTTCCCATACACTCCTCGTTTTATTCTCGACACTTACTTATTGTGTTCCTCCTGGACTCAGAATTTCTGCCTTAATGTTGGCGAACTTCCCATACCCCAGAAAATACTTTACACTTATAATATCTCTAAAGTATGACTTTCCTTGCCATCCATCCTTTCTCTGTAGTATCTGTATTTACTGTACTCTGAAAGTATTGTAACAAAAAATGGTCCAAGAATTTTGGGGCATTGACAACCCTAATGAGGAGATGGTTACTGATATAATAGACTTCGCAGCCTGTTTATCCATTCGCTTTCTATACCGGTTGTACAGGTTCTTCAAATGATTTGAGGTCTAGATGCTTGTCTTCGTGAGCTATCAAATATCTGTGACACCTAAATGTATTAACCCTGAACACCCGCTGGGTTTTACTTCTTTCATACATCCAATAGGGTCATCAAATCCTAAAAGCTTTCTCTGTTTATATCGTAAGCTTTATCCTTAACAATGTTAACTGTATTTTCATACTGCATACGTTTGGTGACGTAATAACTATCTTATTTGTTTCATTTTAAAGTACTACCATCATTTTGCGAACTAGCTCGCAACTATATTTTAACCCGAAAACGCTATTAAGTCGACACCTTGTCAACCCTCCCCCAAAAAGCGGTTAACGAGGAAACTTTTTAACTCAAAACTTATGAATAAATTACGTCAACTTAAGTCAACTTGCTACCATCTTAGGCAAGTTACACACGAGCGATAATTAAATTTTTGCAGCAAGTAACTGTACGATAGAATTATTTTTATCACATCTAGAACATTCTTTCTCTCAATTCCTTCCCGCTACTTATTCGAAGTTCATCTCTGGATTTGAAAACTATGGACCATGGTCTCCCACTGTGTCTTCGGGACAATTAGGATAGGGATGTAAAAAATAATTAAAAATTGTGAAATACCCAAAATCCATGTTACTACTTATTAGATTATATTTATACACTAAAATAATTATTGAAAAATCTAGTTCTGAGGCAAATGTATTTTAGAATAGCACAATATATAATCGCAGAGACTCAGCCCTATAAGCGTCGTAAAAACATTGTAACAACTTTATGGACGATAAATACATACATATATTGTACTTTAAGTCCTGTACTGAACGAACGATTGCAATGAACCATTTATATGTCGCATGTCGTATGTCGCATACAGATATAGCCAGATAATTCAAATGAATAAGTTTTGTATTTATATTCAATGCCGTGAATGGTGAATATCCATCATAAATCCATAAATATTTATCAAATAAATAAATTATATAGCCATTTGCAGAAGAGATGCAATGCGTTGCCCGCTTTGATGGAGAGATTTGCGCCTTTTTTGAATAGCCATAGATAATCATAGAGAATACCTCAGAAGGAACTTCATTCAGTATTTTATATAAGGTTTGTAAAAATGACCGGGCGTACCGAACAGTGGCGACCTGCCAAGAGGTCAGTTGATGTAGATGGAACCTCAAATTAACGTTTGTTACCACATTCTCTCTCCCTTCTCTCTCTACTGGGATCTCTCACGTCACAGCAGAAGGCCTTGAGCCGTATAGAAATGACAAAAATCTTTTACAAATACATAAATTGTCTTCGATGTGGAAAAAACCTAAATTACTGACAAATTATATCAATTTATTATTCATACTTTCCTTCAAGCGGCAATAAATTTCGTTCCATGCTGTTTTCAATTTTCGTATATACGAGTACGTCAACAGTTGATATAGATTTTTTGGTTTCCTCTTTGTAATGATAATATCGTTAGATGCGTTCTCATGGGTCCATATTTTTTTATTGAGTTATGCATTTGATCTGAGCCCAAATTAGGCAGAGCCTGGACTACAGTGCTCATATTACTGATACATATTGTACAGTTTCCCAGTACGTCTTCATTTAGATGATTTACACCCAAACGGAGAAAATACTCTAAGTCATCAGGAAATACATATTTATCCTGGTTGAAAATCGAACCCACGACCGACGGCTTAGCAGTCGGTGTATAGGTAACCTATAGACAAAAACGCCGGTCAAAAATAAAAACTCCCTATATACTCGCACTTAAAACATTTAATACACTACAAAAATACAATAAAGTATAATATCTTTGACAAATATCCAACCCAGTTTGGTTTGCTGACAAAACCTTTCTTACTTCCCACAAATAAGTAAAACGGTATCTTGTAAGGTTTCAGTAAAACCCATAAAAGCATACCATACAACTAACATATAAGAGTTATTGACTGTTGTTAACTCCGGAGACTACATATTACATAACGCATCTCGGCCAGGCCCCGGACGGTCCCGAGCGGCGCAATACGTGAAATATGTTTACAATATTATATACTGCGTCTGATATGACCATTTACAATGGGTCCCTCATCTCTGTTGAAGAGATTGTACCACAAATGGCATGGGTGATAAAGGTTGCGTCGCATTCTAAACCAAACTAGGATTTCAGATTGAAATAAAATGTTTCTAAAATATGTAACATTAGTTTTTAACAAATTTCTCAGTGAGGCTCTTTTAGATAAGAATTTGTATCTTAAAGGTCCATTTGAACTTAGCTCTAAGCTAATAGTGAGTCCATCTTTACCTTACAAGGCTACTGAGGGAAGCTATATAAATATGCTGTCTGCATATATGTATGTATAAAGCGGACTATCTCAAAAACGTTTACCTCACTGGAGTATGCATCTATTTTCTATCCTCTCTCTTGTCTCTCTCTCTCGCTTTCTGTGGAACAAGGCAGGAGTGAAGGTCGCACATAAAATGGTCGGAGTGTAGTATGATACAATAACAATATATCAAAAGGACAGCTGCCGAAAGTGAAGAATGGTGGCCGTCAGCAGAGCGCTCCTTGAGGAGTTGGATTCGCTTTGATGTGGATCCGATACACTCCCGGGGCGATATTTTAAGTATGTCCTGAGATTCTCGTGTTATTACACTTTGAAAGGTTTCCTGAAGTAACTTACGTATTGTACCTATATGATATACTGTATGAAAATTAAATGTCACTACGATTTGATTTTAATTGAAATTCTGGCGAATGTTTAAAAAAATTCGGTGCAACGCCCTTTGTACACTTATCACAGTGTATGTGAAACTCATTTGGCTTTAGAACGAATTTCTCGAAGTTGAACGAGTTCAAGGCAAAGCTAATTGCTTCGTTTTCGTTTGCTATATTTCGTAAAAACTTCGAGTGGGTTGGAGCAGTTTTTAGTTCAATTTCGTTTCTACAATTCATAGTTTTTGTTAATAAGAATTAATTGGAGATTTTTATGATCTATGTGTATTATATACGAGAAGTAGCAACAGTACACAGTATTAACATAAAGTAGCAAATCAACCAAAGGGTTGAATTGGACCAGACGAATTTAAGATACAGAGTAACGAAAACAATAAAGTTACATATACCTACTTGTGAATGAGAGGTCTCTGATAATATTGTACAAATTTCCAGAACAAAGGGCAGTATTTTTATTCACAAACATTAATTCATGAATATAAAATGATCATCATGAATCAAACGGTAATTTAAAAAATAAATGCTAAGTAATATTATTACAAACAACAGAAATTATTGCAAAACGGCCTTAGAGTAATTTCGATTCTGATAATGATGATATATACATTTATTTTACTAAACAATGTTGATTATATCATAAGTATAGTGATCCTCTAGTTATCGCTCTCGGTTTCCACAGTAGTCGCTGGAGCCGTGACAGTACCATCTCCAACGGTTGTTTGAACATCCACGGCGGTAGCAGCGGACGAATCAGTTGTAACATTTGATGAACTATCACCCGTTGCTTGGGAAGGAGTCAAATTTTCAACGTCATCAGACTTGGCTGTAGTAACCGTACTATCATCATCTATCTCATTCGCGTTCAACGAGTGATAGTCCTCTGCGATCGCTCTGGATGTGAATATGCAAGTGCTGACACATTCGTATTCGTCTTGGAACATGTTCAAATTTGGAACACACCCCCGCCACAGTCCGACCTCGCACCGAGATCCCGGTTTCCAGTAATACATGACGGGAACGGGCGGATGTCCGCAATCATCCCATCTGAAGTTGGCGAAACAAGCTGCTGGTGGCACTGAAATGAAAATAGGCAAGTTGTATGGTAAAACTAATAAAGAAATGAAGTTGTCCTGTGGTTTTTTTTATATACAAACTGGCAAACAGGCAGACGGGCCATCTGATGGTAAGTGGTCACCGTCGCCTATGGGCATTGCTAACACTAGACGCGTCACCAATGCGTTGCTAGCCTTGAAGGAATGTATTAACGCCTCTTTTGAAGAACCCCGTGTCATAGCGCACAGGGAACACGTCGGAGGGGAGTATTACTAACATCGTCATAACAAAGTCAACAAAATAACTGATATAATGATCTCTATCGATCACTCACTAAAGATCTACCTGTGACCCGAAACAAAACCCATTTCTAGACATTACGATTCGGCAAAGAATGTTGAAAATACAAATATGGTTCTAATTCCAGTGGATTCGATCTAGATACCGGAAAAAGGAACATACGAGTTAAAAGTAAATTAGTCCACATTTCCGAAGTAATCTTTGAGTAAAGACGCTTAAAGTGTTGAATGGGAATTGAACTTTGGCAAATACTTGTTTAAGCCGCGACGCTCAACAAAGTTGTGTTAAGTTGCACAAGTTGAACACTTTAATGATGGATCGTAACAGTGTTGCTAAGACGCTTATTGCAGCTTAACGAGCTACGTTGAACAGGCACTAGCTCAAGCATTCTTTCTCTTTTTTTCCAATCCTCTAAACCAATTTTTGTTTTAAAATTGTAAACATTTATAGTGAATGCTCAATATGCTCAATGAGCGTCTAAGTTAAAGCCGCGTAACTCAACAAAGTTATCTGAACTTTGGTAAGTTACGTACTTCGATGATGAACGAATGGTCAGCTTCTGCGTTCAGGGATTTCTAGATTATTCTTTTTAAATCGGTCTTTTATTTATTGGTACAATTACTTCAAGAAATTCTATTTCACAGCCTAATTTAATACATAATTTTTTATACTAATTTGGTCCCTAAATGTGGTTCAGATTCAAATCATTTTCATATTACTTGAAACACATTTATTTGGGTAATAATACGGTACGTTAAGGCCTGGAATCCCGTGATTTTCATTTTGTAATCGTGAATTGATCTTAAGCAATTATATTTAAAGGGCACTCGCTATTACTACTAATGTATTAGAAATACGTTAATATTTCTACTTATAGAGGGTACAAGGTTTCTGGCATGATGTTTTGTGAGTTTAATATCAGTTTACTTACAATGTTAATATTGTAATTAGTTTATTTACATTGCTTTTAATTCTTTTTATATAATTCAGCCCTGCAAACAGGCACACGGGCAATGCAATGGTAAGTGGTCACCATTGCTTATGGACACCTGCAACATCCGAGGAGTCGCACGTGTGTTGCCGGCTTTGGAGGAGAGCTCTTATTGCGCCTTTCTTGAAAAACATCACTTTGTTGTTACTCGTATGTCCCAATATTTACATCGCAACTTAACAAGAACTACAATGTCCCATTATTCTCGGTAGACTGTTTGCCACGTTCGTTCAGAAGATCTACACTTCCGGCACGCACGGGCGACACAGTGCCGTTAAAATTTACTTCTACTTTACGATCGCAACAAAGTCGCCTTGTTGTTGCTGAGACCTTTAAATTGCTTACAAATGTAGCAGCTCCACTCTTCAAATGTTTTATGACTATAATGTACAAAATTATCTTATCTCAAGTTTTAGGTCAATACTTTGAAATTGATATTTTCATACGCAGAAACATGAATCTCTAAAGGAAATATTAAGACTAATGAACGAGAACCTACAAATCTTCATGATAGTAGCAATGAATCCATAAAAACAAAAATATATAGAAAAAGACTGTCCCACCCCTACCGAAACCTAGGACTAGACTAATGCGTGCTTTATTGATAGTTTCACACCTAGATACCCGAAATACTCATACTCTGAATGGAAATGGAATCTACTATCGCCAACTCACAAATTACCTTCACTAGCCACTAGACTACCGGGTCAGCTAAAGGTAGTCTATATTTACATACTCTTAATGGGGAATAGTAAATTTAGTTTTACATAATGTCGCAAAAGGTACACATACTAGTATATCTGTTAAATAATATACCCGCTAAAGAACTTAACACAATGTATTTTTACCGACTTCAAAAAGGAGGAGGTGCTCGTATTCATTTAAGTGATTACAATATAATTATTTGTTTAAGGGTTAGCACCGACTTCAAACCTATTAGT
>DWQT01004553.1:0-11145 GCA_018244895.1 Myscelus amystis hages
AACCGCTGTGTGAACACGTTGCGTTCAAGTGTCTAGTGTAGTTGACAAGTTTCCGTCACATTTGACATTTTCATATATGTGCATCGTGTTTTAATGCATAAAATGAGTTTTAGGTGGGAAATTCTGTATACGTGTAAACAGTACAAACATTAATGTCTGACATTTATGTCAGAATTTGTCATAGTCTAAACGTACCATTAAAATATCAGTACTTACCTGACATTACCTCTAGTGAATGACAAAGTATGTGAATAGAAATAATCATGATCATATTCATATTATTTAATTGCAATTATTATAACCTATGAGTTTATAATTTATTCTTATAAATTAGCTTTATTTAACATAAGTACATGTTATTCACAGTAAATTTTAATCATAGTCTTAACTCTTGAACCATGAAAATACTTTATTTTTTGCATTAGAAAGTTTATTTCCAACTGATTTCCAGAAGCCAGGATTTTCTGTGCTTATTTCTGGAGTAGACTGAACAAGCTTAGATTTTGATTCAGATTCTAAACTTTCTATTTTAGGGTGATGGGGTTGTAAATATTTGTTATTAGGATTAATGTTGTCACTGCTCTCACCATGATTAGGAACTGTGTAACTGGTATGCTTAGGTTCAAATTCTTGGAAATGACTGTTTGCATTTTGCTGTTCCACAGACGGTTCAAATTTTTGTTCATAATTATTAGAAACCCTTGAAATTTCCATGTCTTGAAATTGTTGTGGATTTATTGGTATATTTCTAATAGATTGAATTGGGCTTGGTACTCTTTGTTCAAAATTTTTATCAACAAATGTTTCATCCTGCACATTCAAGTTTTTATTTTGATGGAAAACCTCAAATTGTGGTTCCATATTTTGTTGATCATATCCTTGCTGCATGTTGTCACTAGGAAACCAAGAACTTTGTAGTTGTTGGCCAAAGTCTTCAAATTGTTGGGCCAAGTTCTCTTGCTGTATGTCTTCTGGTTGTCCTATATTATCTGTATTCTGGTTTTGCGGTGAATTTTTTTGTAGATCACTAGCAAGATTTTTATTCAATGTTGTTACTGCCAAATTTGGGTTAACACCATATGTATTGCTGTGGCTTTCAGGTTTACTGGGAACTTCTATAGTTGGAGTAGTTGTTGATAGTCTAGTTTGTACAGTGCTAACTGATAGATACTCCATATCTCGACTTTCTTGGTTAGCTGAATGTATAACAGATATTTGTTTTCCTTGATCAACATCTTTATTTTTCAATAAAGCTTGTTGTATTCCGTCATCTCCTTTTTTAATAACATCACTTTCTTTGCTAAGACTTACAGGAACAATTTTCTCCGCTGATGGTACAAAGGGTTTATCATTGTCGTGCTGTTGAAAAACTTCAAATTGTTCTCCATTTTGTTGATCATATCCTTGTTGGAAGTTATCATTAGGGAGCCATGAATATTGTAACTGTTGTCCAAAGTCCTCAGACTGTTGATATAGATTTTGTTGCTCTTTGTGTTCCAATGTTTCTATACTACCGGCTGTCTGTTTTTGCGAATTTTGTAGATCAGTTGATGAATTATTATTTAACTGCATATCATGTGACGTTGGCTTCGGTTTATCATTATCAACTGCAATATTTCTTTTAGGTGTAGTATTAATCTGCGTAGTAGGAGTTGTGATGGTAAATTCTGATTGTAACGGGGTAAATAATGGGTGGTTTTTGTTTTCATTTCCAGTCAAATTTTCATCATCTTTTGTTTTTGCGTTTGGTTGAACAACAATTTCATCTGTTTTTATGACATGCGGTTCATTTGTGAGGCTTAAGATTTCAATTTCTTCAGGGGTTTTACTTGGTTTATTACTCTCTGTCGTTTCCAAAAACGATTCTTCGGGGCCTATATCACCGCGCCCTTCATCTGCTGATGGGTTATTGTGGTGGTGATCAACAGATTGTATACCTGTATTCTCTAGAGGCATGGTCGAATGGTGAGTTAGAAGAATGTTATTTGGCCTTACGGGAATCGTACTGGTGCTTGTACTTTCTATTTCTTCATTGAATAAATTATGATGGTCTGTATTTTTATGTTCTTTATCTTTGTCTGTGTCAATTTGCGGGAATTCCGACTTCGGATAGTCTGGAATGCCTCCCCAATTATATCCATTTTGATTATGTGAATGAAAGCTGGAATAATCATGTGAGAAATCTTTACCGTCTCCATTGCTTTGTGGAACTGAAAACTCTCCTTCAATATTATCAATTTTGTCCCATAAATTTCTTAGTGGTTGTCCATTACCAGATGTTGAAAAATGATTTGAATTAAAATGATGTTCATGTTGATTTTGAAAGTTACTGAATTCATTCATATGCCAAAAATGAGTTCCGTAATTTGTGTTTTGGTCAGTATTTTGGTTCCAAAGTACATCTGTATTCTGATGCCATTGTGTGTGGTAGTTATTATTGTTTGAAAATGGAAAGAAATTTGATTTATCATTTACTTTGAAAGCAGAATTTTCAACTTGATGGATATTTTGTTGATCATTGTATTTTGACTCAGAAACGGGTCTCATAAAATTATCTGAATCAATATTTTTCTCTAAAATTGCATCTTGATTTTGATACCATACATTTGTTTGCCTGTGATCTGATCCCTCGAATGTATGCCTATTCCTATAATTATTATTAACTTCATGTCTGTTCACAGATTGAATTTGTTGAATAATATCATCAACATTTGGTATGTTTGGTTGATTAAAACCTGATGTGTGGTCCCAAATGTTATTATTAGGGTAATTTTGATTTTGGGTGTCACTTTTCTGAAGTTCAGGAATATCTGCACCACTTATTTGTTGCTCAAAATCTGGTACGACATCTTCTTTTTGGCTATGTTGGTTAAAGTCTTCTAACTTTTCATTTTGGCTTTGTTCCAGGTCACCTGATTCAGATTGAAAATAAATAAAAATAGTTGTTAGTAATGTTTCTAAGCATTGGGCGATTTCTTAAAAGGCTCTGCTCTATTATATGTAATATTGGTTTAACGCTTTATATTAGTGCTCAAAGAGTAATTCAATAAGATCATTATAACAATAAATAGCACAAACCTACATAGATTATATAAACATTCTTAGAGTCCTATTCTGGTCCACCTATGGAGTGCCCACTTTATGTTGAACTTTTGTAGTTTGTTTCATTTTACATGATTTCATTGTACAGCGATTTATTTTCTAACTACTATAATGTTAACATGAAACATACATTTTATTTGGAATGTGCTTAGTGTTATGATGCTTTCTTTTACGGCCGTGATGAGTGTTACTTAATTTTGAGCTGGCATATACAAGTATCTTTGATCACTTTCCTACTGTGTGATGTTATGTGTGATAAAACATATTCTTGGAAATTTAGCAATGAAAACAAATAGGAATATCTTTTTCAGCAGTTCTTCAATGCATACATTGCATGTGATTAAAAGTGATTTATTTTTCTTTAGAATTTGTTGATAATTTGTTGATCCAGGGTAATATGATAGAGAGGTAATGTTGGTGAGTAAGTCAGTTTGTATACCTATAGGAGCTAATCGTCGAAATTAATTATCCTATTTTTTTAAACAAGTCAATGCTATGTTATAGCTTTTATTTTAAATTAATCAGTTATTATTTCTTTTTTGGATCTTTTTAAAATCTCAATTGCAACCGTACAGAGACGCGCGGGTCGCTAGTCTGTTATAAAATTAGTTTTGTTACCCTAAATCCGAAGTTTAATGTAATAATATTTATTGTTTATGTTGATTAATTATTAAATAAATTAGTGGACACTTTCAGACATTTTACACAAAAAAAATTATGATTAATTATCAAATGTTAATTAGTTAGTTGAAAAGAAGTGATGTTTGTACCTGTGAAATGTATACCTGATGTACTTTTCTTAGTTATTCATACGAAAAACTGCATTATCATAAATTATAACACCAATCAATAACTTTTAAATTTAAGTAAATTAATTCTTTTATTTCAGACCTTTTGCCGAACTGCGAAATAACTCTAAAGTTTCTAGATTTTATTTCCTATTGTTATCGAACAGTATAGTATCCCTATCCAACAGTATTATATGAAGTAATATATAGCAGTCAAGGTACTGAATGTGTAGCCCATTTAATAAATGACGAATTCAGAATTATTTTCTGGGTTGTGGAGTATGTATTTGCGTACATACATATGTATGTGGCACCCATAGCAGAGATACCTTATGTGACTTGTACATACTTATGTAAGTGTGATGCAATAAAATTTTAGGTTTACATATTTAAAATTGTAAAATAAACAAAGTTTTCATTTGTATGTCTTTCAAGTAAAGGCAAAATGTTACAATGAAATGAAATGATCCAGTTATTATTCATATTAATTTCACATTTATTTTCATTAATCATAGCTTATAGTTTTACAGGTTAATAACTTCGACAGTGTTAAGATTTAAAAATATTTCTAATTAAGTTATCTAATGCCACTTACTTTGCGACTGTTGACCAAGATCTTCTAAGTTGTCATATTTATTTTGTGTCTGTTGTCCCAGCTCTTGTATATTATCCCATTGGTTTTGAGTTTCTTGTTCTGACTTTTGTAGGTTATCCCATTGGACTTGAGTTTGTTGGCTTAAATCTTGAAGATTGTCCCACTTATTATGTTGTTGTTGTCTTAAATCATTTATGTCTGCAAAAGATTGTTGGGTTTGTTGTCCTAAATCCTCAAGGTTTTCCAACTTACTTTGTGTTGGTTGGCTGACATCTGCTTGTTGGTATTGGAGCTGTTGCTGTTGTTGTAATTCTTGTTCAGCGTTATAAGATCTAGGTACACGTAAATGTGATTCATCGTCGCAATCAGCTAAGTAATTATGTTGGGCTTGTCTTGAATGCGAACCATACTGATGTGATGAATATGCAGCGCTATTTGATGAGGACGCTGTTAATCTCTGTGATTGATCTTCAAAAGTTCCTCCCGCTGGCTCGATCACATATGGATCACCTTGCCTTTCCCAGGATTTGTGATAGGAATATGATGAATGATAACTTTTGGGTTTTAAATTTGAATTCGTAGCAGCGTTCATTAAATCTGCCGACATTCCAGATGCTTGAGCTTGATGACCATAGGCATTTGCATAGGCGTCCGAAGATAGACTACTTTGTTGCGCATTAAAATTGGACTGGCTCTGTTGCGCGTTGAAACCAGATTGCAATCTAGTTTGACTAGAGGCGGCCGACTTGCTGTTAGATGTATGTTGGCTATTCATGTCGCTGTTTGTATGCAGTGTTTGTAAATTGGCATTTTGGAATTGATTTTTAGCCGACTGCAACAGTTGTGTATCTTCATATAATTCGCTGTGTTTTGGAAAGGGATTTTCAGTAGCTACAACAATCGAGGCCTCTGCAGGTTGTGTGTGATGTTTCTCCCATTCTTTGCGATAGCTATAAGATGATTCGTAGTGCTTAACTTTGCTCGCGGGCTTAAGATGTGTCTGTTGGTTTAAAACTTCAGCGTCGCTATTAATTATGTTCTTATCTACATCTAGGGCACTTCTGGATACGTCGTAAGTTGGAGCCGCAATTGGTATTGCAACTCTACCACCTGGTCTCAATACAACTCTCACAGGCGTTGTGATATATCGGCTTTGAGAATTGGCGTCAAAGTTGGCAGAACTGTGAACATTTCTGCTGCTTTGATCAAACTCACTTTGTCTTTGGGTTCCTAATTGCGCATACTTTGTATATCTATTATTATCGTTTGTATACCTACCGAGATCTTGTGACGTATCAATTGACTGAAGGTTATCAATGTGTCTTTGATCTTCGTAGCCTGACGGGTGATAACCGCTATACCTCGAGTGTTGTTCTTGCCTACTATTGCTACTAAAGCCAGCGCTGTTCATACCACTATATAAATCGCTCCGGAATCCAGAGTTCTGGGATGTCAAAGATGAATGTGATTGCGAGTTTCCAATTGATTCCCCTTCCTCAAAGTTTCTACCTTGTAGATTGCTAAGATCATACTTTCCAGAGCCGTAAATTCCCCTTGAATTTGCCGCAGTGTATACACTTCCCGTTCTTGATTTACTACCTTCTCCCAATTCTCCATCGACCTGTTTCACCAGACCACTCATTTGATGTTGTGCTAGCAAATCCATGTTATGAGCACGTTCAAAATTGCCTCCCATGTTACCTCTTTGAGCACCATAAAATCCTGATTTGTGTCCATCGTCAGAAGAGCTTCTGGCGTATTGAAAATCTTCTGTTTCTCTATAGGTCTCGGGTTTCGGCTTTGCTAGGACTAAAGCCGACATTGCGGCTATTAAAATTAGACTCCTCATCTTCCGAGTGCCAGTATTCTGTAAGTAAGTGTACACATTTTAAAATTATGAAATAGCCGTTTATCAAAATATTGATCTCAAAATTTTACCTCATATAATTAAACCTATTATAGTAAACGATGTGATGTTTTAACTAAATAAATAAGTTCATTTTCATCGGTAATTACACCAACTTATATAACTTGAGTTCAAATCAGAATTCCATCATTTTATTTTCCTGCATAGACGGACAAAGGGCCCACGGGCCACCTGTTGATGAGTTTTCACCGTGGCTTATGGTATTTGCAACACCACGTGTGACTCCTGAAGAACTCAATCCTCTTTTATATACATGCTAATCCGGATTTTTAAAAAAACATTTGTATATGTACCCATCAGCACTAGCCAGTAAATGTGGTAACCAGTATGCCAAATTGCCCCGTCGATATCCTCAAATAATATGTACATATTTTAAAAATACTTACGATCATTAATATCTATCCCGCGCTGTAGTCTGGAGTGAACACACTATACTAGTTGCTCGCACGCACTGACTCGGGCTAATTGAACGAAGCCAATTTATTGTGTTTTATATTAATTATATCACCCCAGAGATAACCCTCTGCCCGGTCATGATTGATGTTTTATTCTAAGAAGTATATACGTACAAAATACAACTTATAACCGAACTGCTATATTTTAACATTGAATTTGCTTTTATATTGTTGTAGCCATGATCAGAAAATTATTTATATTGGTGATTGCTGTTCTGAATCACCCATACATGCAATATTGTCTTTAGCATATTTGTTTGTCCAAACTATGATTCAATATATGACTTCACTTTGTGACACTCGGCTAGTGTTAGCGGTGTTGAATATCAAGGTCGTGTTTTTAACCCAATTAGAAGGACGTCAATGTTTTTTTATTAAAAATTACTACTACTCTTGCTTTTACTAGTATCATGTTATTCGTTGTCCTTTAATACTCCAAGATCGATAGATTGGATCAATATCGACGTCACTAGAAATTGTTGTTTATAGTTTTGGGTTATTACAGGCAAATCCAAATACTATAGTAGCATTTGTTTACCCATTCGTAATTATTTATTTACATATTTTCATTGTAGTAACGGTGCAACCATTTTTCCATGGCTTTTGCAGGCCTAATGCGTTGGCTTGCGTGTTAAAACGAACAATTTAGGCGATTTATTAGTGATCATTAGTGCAATTAATTAAGGGGGCCATTGTGAAATCTGTAAATTCTTAGCATCCTCTACCCCACAAGCGTCAGGAGAGCCAGGGTTCCTGAGGACAGTCTTGGGTTTTGTGGCTATCGTTGGTTGTTGTTACGACGATATATTATCATATTACATACTAGCTTTTGCCCGCGCCCTGCGAAAGCCACTTGGTTTTATACTACGAGTATGTAAAGATATTTGAAAGACCGCTGAGCATCTGAGTCTGTCCGTCTGTCCTATTAAATCATTTATTACAAGAATATTATGACAAATCTGGGCCAATTGCTCCTCGTAATGTAGGTCGCCTATCCAAGGGCATGTTGAGGAAAAGAACCGATTAAAAAGTGTAATACATATTTTTAATTAAGTCGCGCTCTCGTTGTAAAATTATTACCTATCTTCAGTTACGTCCTTTATCATAACTAATTGGTAATCAAATAACCAACAACCAAAAATCAGAACTGTAATAATTCCCTACTTTTTGGCTATTTCTGGAAATATCACGGTGAATGCAATGAAACTTTTTTGTGAATAAAATAGCTGAAAATGAGAAAACAATTAAGAATAACAGTTATTATCGTTGATACTTACAGATCGATATTTTATTTGTCTTGAAAATTATTTCTGCAAAACCAATATTTCTTAAAATCAGTTCTTAGACATTCGATTTTAAGCAAAATATGCAGATTCAGAAAAAACATAATAAATCAAATTTAAGTGTCTTTAAAAAAGGATGTACTTACTACAACCTAAATTCGTTTGAAACCACATACAAATTGTTTTACACTTACCTCACTTAAATTTGTGTATTAGAAATAGATAGTTTCATAAGATCTCTTTTTCACCAATGCCGAAAAGATCTTTTCTACCCTCTGACCAAGAAGTGGCAAATTTCGGCCCGCTGCGCAAAACGAAATGCCGCTTTCCAGCGTCGTCGAGCAGAAAACTATTAGGTATACAAACCTCGGTTTCGTTTCGGTCGACAATTGCCTGCGATCTGAGACATTTTTTATTTGACTGTCCAGGGTCTAACTACCTACCTTGGGCAATAAAATACTAGTATATTACTACCTATATACTAATCAAATCCATCATATTTGAAATGTCACCAAGTTAGCGTTCTATTCCTATAAATGATTTCCCAATGATTGAGAATGCTGTCTACCACTGTGGGGTATTGCATTTCTATCCCTGGCACATGATATGCAATTAAGTGTGGTAAAGAATAACATTACATACGTTCACGTTGAAGGACTACGGGGTGACGCCTACATCCGAGATATATTATATCAGTACCTACATTCAGCCGTGTGTAGTCTGCCAAAGCGCATTTAGCTACCATGCTCAACTACACCCTTAAAATCTCTTATTGTAAGAGGTAAAACATGTTCAAAGTGGAATGCTTTCAGTTGTAAACAAAGAAATATTAGCATTGACTTTGTGTAACCCTGTTAATGTACATTAATAGAATATGGGTTCAATCATTTTATATAGTTATTTTTTGTACGAGATAACACGAGTAAATAACCCTCATAATTATTCACAATTGTGATTTTAACGAGGTAGTGTGGAAAGTAGGTTAATGTACTTTATTGAACATGTCTCTAGAACAAATAATGTAAACAAGTCACGATTGGCATTCGTCTCCTACAGTCAATCAATCAAAGGGTTTACGATTGGACGGTGACGATAGATTCATTTCTAACTATTAATTCCTTAGGAAGAAAATTATAACATTGCTACATACATTTTAGGTATGGTAATTATTCGTGTTTATCTACTTGTAGAATATGAATATAAAAACTAATAAGATTTCTTTGTTTTTTTTTTCTCATTAAGAAACCACCAGAACAATTATTTTCGTCATATTTGAATTTGGAAAGTAACTTAAAACATGGTATTGAATTCGCTGTATTTGTTTTCCTCAGAAACCTGCCACGACCGTGAGGATCTTTGACCGCAATGACTACTACAGCGTGCACGGCGCCGATACCAAGACGGCCGCGAGAGAGGTGTTCTCGTCCATATCGAACATTAAGACCATGGGCATCGCGCCGAATCGCCTCGATTATTTGGTGCTGTCTAAGGGAAATTTTGAAATCTTGGTCCGAAAACTTCTACTGGTGTGTTAATTTTTTATGTGTTTATTATTGCACGAAGTAGACAACACCCCTTATGCTACTAATGATAATATAATTTCATGCATGTACACATCACTAATCTTAACATCCTATGAAAACAAAACATCAGGTACAATCCTTTATGTGCCAAAGAATCACAAACGAATGAAGAACAGATAAAGTTCCACATATCGTAGTTGTCACCTTCTCCCATAGACATTTAAAACACGAACAGTAGCGAATGTATTGAGATTATGTGAATCATATATAAAATGCTCCCGTGCTGTGGCGACCCATTGTAATTTAAACCTTATGCACAACAATACATGGACTAGTAATTAAGAGATTCAAACTCTTAAAAGATTTGTTATTATTCTGTCATATTACATCATAAACGCTAATTGGCAAAGTAACATTTAAAAGGCCTAATTATATGTAAAGAAGGAAGTTGAAATCCATTGCTATGATGTAACTTTTATAACTGTATTAGTTTTGTATTTAATAAGCATGTAGATATAGAGTCGATAACATATGTTAATGTTATTGTGCTCCTGTAAATAAAGTATATCAGCTTCAGGTCACATATAAATATGTGAATGACCGTTTAAGGTTTATATTTTAATTTGTATACCTACACTATGCTGTTTACATAATGTATGAAAATCTGAACATTTTATCGTTTATTCATAATAATACATGCTCGTCTAGTAGAGATAATTTTGACCTAAACTGATTGCTCTGATCCGAAGCAACACAAGCGAAATAGTTTCTCCGAAATCTCGTGTCTGCAATTTCCAATGGAAAATACGCACGAGTGTATTATAATAATTCTCCGTACTACTCTTTATAGGTCAGACGATACAGAGTCGAAATATACGTGGCGGAGGGATCAACGAAAGGTAAAGATTGGACACTAAAGTACAAAGGCTCTCCGGGGAACCTGGCCCAGTTGGAGGACGTGCTCGGCGAGGGGCTGGGCGGCGCCGGCGACTGCGTGCCGTGCCTGATGGCCGTCACCATAAAGACCGACCCTGTTACTAAGGTAGGTGCTACTATAAAACTATCATCGACTGGCCTCGTGGTCGAGCGGTTAGAGACCCTGACTGTGTAACCGGAGGTTGTGGGCTCGATTCCCACCCGAGACAAACATTTGTGTGATGAGCACATTTGTTTGTTCTGTGTCTGGTCGTAACAAAAATATCTGTATAAGTATTATATAATATGTATGTTTATTTTATAATATGTATGTTTATTAGCAGTTACCATAAAACAGGCAATAAATTGCCTAATTTGGAATCAGACAGGCGTGTGTGGAATTGTCCTAAGATATTATTATTATTATTATGGTTCATTGGAACGAAGTTCCTTATTGCGCATTGCGAAGGAGGCTAGCCAGAAAAAAATCAGACGGAAGTTGTCCGACACACTAGTGTTGCCAATTAAAAGAAATAAAATTTTATTACAATTCCTTC
>DWQT01004554.1:0-11145 GCA_018244895.1 Myscelus amystis hages
TCCATGGGCGGCAGTAGCCACTTACCATCAGGTGGACTGCATGCTCGTCTTCCACTTCCATATTATAAAAAAAAAAAAGAGAGAATTCATCGCCTGAATCGAGACGGAAATTGATAATTTAAGTTAGTGTAAGGGGCCAAGCTATAAATTATAATATACAATGTTAAAACTATCTTAAACAATTTTAATGTTTAATATCCCAAGCGTCCCGTGCCCTTTTATTTTATTTTTTTGTTTTTTCTTTATCGTTTTCTCAATATCAAAACTTTCCTCTTTTACTCTATCGTTGTATATGTTTGTATTCATAATTCTATTTTGTTATAGACGGCCGTTTATTTTGATAGGCTTAATTAATATTTTCTTTCTTCAATTCATCTCTAACTTTAAAAAAGTTATCAGGAAACATGCAACAATATTTGTTCCTACGAGTTGCGTTAGTTCGCGTTTTATCTTAGCTTTAGTCACACCCACGTTCCCTCTCACCTGTAACCAGATCCTTATTCTCACAGGTGGAGTAGAACTCCATGTTCTTCGCGGAGTTGCAGCCCACCTCCAGTCTGCTGTAATCGCTGCCGGCGCAGCTGATTGGGTCCACTTGACGCTTGCTCCTTAACATGGGGGCGTCTGACATGTTCCTGAGAAACAACAACGATAAATGTGGGAGAGATATCAGGTCAGTAAGAATAGAGATCGTAAATTTGTACGCCGTAAAAGGCAAAGTATGGATTGAACCAATAATTCTGTAACATCTTTAAATGCACCCATATTTGTGCAAATAAATGTCTTTGTCTTTGTCTGTATCTGCCTCTGTGTCTGTGTTTCTGTCTCTGTCTCTGACCCTCTCCGTATGTGTCTCTCTCTCTGTTTCTGTCTCTGTCTTTGAGAGCTGTAGTGTTTTATTGTATTTGTAGGGTTGTACAATAAAATTTTAATTTGTTATTCAACGTACTTCGCAGCGTGTTTGTGTAATAATAATAAACACAACTCCTTAATATGAGAGGAGACCTGGCCCTGCAGTCGAAAAATAAATACAATTTGCAGAAAGCAGAAATTTATATCTAATTCGAATCTATAATGGTAACTAGCTAAGCTAGGGTACTTTGCGTCATGTGAAAAGTTGAATAAGAAAGCGACATACATTATTATTGAATACGTAAAAGCAATATATTACCTTACGCTAAAATTGAACAACCTAGTGTGGTTCACCCTATGATTATGTTCCAACATTCCCTTGTCCCGTTTCGTTCGGTACCAGTGCCCGGGCGACCGGGCCGTCCTTTTGTGTCTGTGGTTCTGGATCGAGTACTTCCCGGGATACGGGCATTCTTTCGACTCCGGATTGCTGGCTGAAAGATGAAGAAATACATTTGAAATATCGTCAAACGCCTTTTATGGTAACCGAAAACCTCCAAAATACATTCTACACAATACTTTTATAGTTATTTCTTTAAAAAAAAACGCAATCATCAGCGAAATCATTAGGTATCAATGTTAGGAAATATATTTCGAAAAAGACTCAAAATAATTATTATACTACTGTTTGCTTTGCGTGTTGTCTACGCCTGCAATTGAGGTGACATTAGTATAACGATTATGCACAATCTTTATAAGTGCTTGCAATAGTGATAATCTTGTTGGTCTAGCTTAAAAATAAATAAATACGTCTTCATTGGGATTCGAAATTATCTCCAGTCCAGCAGGCTTCTACAGTAAAAAGGTCGAGGAAACTAGAGCTACTCTTGTGTAGGTCATAATGGTAGAAGCTGAAGCCATACCGACTAAGGTCACGTAGGGCGCGGTGACGGCGTTGAAATGATGGGGCGAGCACGCCTCGTCCGGCCGCGACGTGGGCGAGCCTCGCTGGAGCTCCGCGATGTATGTGTCCCTGCGGTACAGCACCACACACACGTAGCGGGATGCGCTGGAAGAGAACTCCAGATGTAGCAGTAGGAGTAGTAGTAGATGATGCAGATGTAGTAGTAGTTGATGCCGTTGTAGCGGTAGTAACAGTAGTTGATGCAGATCTAACAGTAGTAACAGTAGTCGATTCAGAAGTAGCAGTAGTAGCAATAGTTTATACAGATCTAGCAATAGTAGTAGTAGTCGATGCAGAAGTAGCAGTAGTAACAGTAGTTGATGCAGATGTAGCAGTAATTGTAGTCAATGATCTGTCAGTATTAATATATTTGACAAATTCTTTTGTATCGTTCATTATACTTGTGTTTTCGCGTTAAATCAAACCAGCATTTAACGTACATCCCTTCGCACTCCGCTCCATACTTGTTCACACAAACGTTGCTTGATAGAACTAAGCAAAAATATCGTCTTTTGTTTGTGTATGTATGAATGGCTTCTGTGTTTTGTTTTATCTACGTTCGTCTATAAATGGTGCATCTAACTTACCAGTGATGTTGCCAATGAGCCACCAGAGCCACCGAATTGCCACTCGGTGAACTGGCCTTCACGTTGACGCAGTAAACCTTGATATCGGCTCCCGTTTGGTTGGTGATCCGCAGAGTAGCGTTCCTTTGGTAGAAGGTGTAGTTGCTGCTGAAGTCCAGGGTGTGCCAGGTGAGAGATATTGTCATCCAAGACGGGAACTGGCAGTTGAAGCGGACAGACACTGGAATGGAGAAAAGTATTACACTGTAGATAAAACATTGCTGAATAAATATAATTGTAAAAGCAGCTTAGCAATGAATCAAATAGCGAATTAAATTTATTGCCCTGCCTATTAAATGACGTTGTAGAATCGCTTATTGGAAATGTAATGCTTTTATGGATTTTATTAACTAATAGTTCTCAACCGATCTTAAGCGTTTCCATTCTTATCTCTTATCTCTCTTAAAAGTCATGTTCCTCGCTTTTGCCTTACCTCCGCTGAGAGCGTTTCTTGTATTTTTTGTCTTACCTCTCTTAAGAGCCATAGTTCGTGATCCTTCCGTGGCACTGAACAGTCCGTTGCAGGTGGCGTCACCTGACTGAGCCACTCGGTACTCCACACCAGACGCGTTGGGACTTTCTTTCATACCAGGCGCAGACGCTGTAATTAAGAATGTTCTAAACTTTTGACACTCCATTAAAAGTCTACCTTGAATACAGTTATCACACAGTGTTCATATCAATGTTGTTAATTCTATTGTTTTCATAAAGAAATTAAAAATCGTCTGTCTCGATCAAACAATAATAACTAAACCAGTAACAAACGCTATAAAGGAAATACTAAAGTAGAAACAATGACGTATCAATCCGAAGAAATGAAACAGTTTTTTACGAATATAAACAAAGATACAGAAGGAAACAAAAAGATAAAGAAAGAAAAAGTAGTGAGTCTTACCAATACCATTTGTCTTCTCGTACACGAAGCACCGGTAGCGGTCTTCGTTGCTGGTGGCGTGGCTGTGGTGCAGCTTGCCCACCAGGAAGCGCAGGCTGCCCTCCTTCCAGGTCGCGAGGCACTCAAGTTCTTCCACTGAAATGGACGAGCAGTGAAGATTCAAGACTGACGCTCAGCTTTTAAGAGAGATATATATTGAAGGACAGTCAGATTTTTGTATCAGAATTTTGTTAAGGTTAATTTTAATGCTAAACTGGCTGTCACGATCAATCGGATATATATATATATAATTTAATTTATGTTTGCTATGTTTATGTGACTATCAAATATATTACACGGTTCTTGTAAAATCCAAATGAAATTAACGACATTAAGGGCATCAAAAGCTGTTTCATGTGAAAATTAAATTTCATCGTTTCGTCACAATGGAATTAAATTTTGTACTAAGCATATATCAGATACATTTGAAATTTGGCAATTTGAAATCGAATAGAAATGTATTTATCTATATTTTCCTAAGGGATTTTTATTAGCTACAGTCAAATGAATATGCATGACGACTGATCAAAGTAGAAAGTAGATCAAGTCAGGTCGATAAAGCTCTTTATTATATGTATTATGGGAAAACAAAATAAACTAAGCGCTTAGATAAGCTGAGAACAAATGGAGTTGCAATTTCAAATGCGTATTCTCGCTGAGGACAACGCAGACAATGAGCGCTGTTTAAAAATAAAAGTTTCGCGTAGACGCCGCTAGGGAGGCGTTGGTGTTGCAAGTCGCATTGTCTCGCCAAATTAATGGCCGGCTGTGAACGAACGCGCACTCCGTTGATCGAGTTGAGGCATTGTTGCAGAAGGCTCCGATTCTTACCGCGTGTTTATTGTTTTTGCGAAGTTAGATTGCGCATTCTGTGTAGTGTCTGTCTGCCTCGTACGAGATCTCTCGAGGGAACAACAGTATCTATGTTTTAGTTTTCTAACAAAATTGTGTTTTGTTTAATATCTATATAATTATAATTACTGACTAATACGGTAGTTATAATTACTGACAAAGTTAATGTTTGTACAGATTTCGTCTATCATAATATTGTTTAAAATACTTTTAAAACGACAGCTTTATAGGACTACATATGTACTCGTATATCTGTCATTTTGACAAATATAACAAGAAGCATATATGACTACTAGCGACCTCTATTACGCTTCTAAAAATGTTGATAAGTAGGTATGGCTGTCAGAAACATGACGTCACAAATCATAATCATATTTATATCCGGGTCCTAACATGAGAAGTGTCGCGGACGAATCAGGAGAATAAATTGTAACCTCCGTGATTACCCCGTCGCTTGTCACTCAAGATGTATATCTTAATAATGCGAGTACACCCGCTCTCAGCGGACTGTTCGCGACAGAAAGTAATTGAGACGTTGCGTATGTGTGTAGGTGAATGTGCGTGTGTGTGTGTAAGTTTGTCTTAAAACTAATGTAATATTATTTTGTAACGTTTCACTTTGCGATGTATTTTCATCGACTAAAACGATCGTTAATTAGGCAAGATGTGACGAATATAATATTTAACGACATTTTTTTTAATACATACAATGTTGTTTGCAACAGTGCAAACAGTGCAAACTAAAATGTACGGTGGTAACAGGTAATGTGAAATTTGTATTATATTTTGAAAAAGACGTTTTTGATTTTTATTCATTCATGTATTCTTTATTGTTATTCCAAGAAAAAGACTGACTTAATGCCTAGTGGCTTATCAGTGGCAAAGCTGCAAAACTTGGCAAGGCTAAAAAATTGTAGCAGTCGTCAAAGAAAACAATACTTATTTTCAATTATCTAATGAAGAAGAATTTTTAATTCAATTACAAATTCTTTCAATGAATTGTAATTTGTAAAAGTATTGACTTTGAATAGTGGGCTTGGTAGGGTAATGTTCGGTACATGTCGACTGGTACTGACAGATGGGATAGTTAATATAAGTTAGGCTAAGGATGGACAGGGAACATGTGTTGTTTTTAATTAAAACTGTCACTCATGTTGAATGCAATGAGACGTGATAGGATTATTAATTGAACATGTTCACATTTGAACAAGGTTATATCTATTCCACATTAGTTATCGTATATCTTAATGAAAATCTAATACTACTACAATGTAGATCAAATACGATTGGAGTTCAGATAGCTGGAAATAGGACTCCACTATTTTCTTTGCTTCTTTTTTAAATATATCAATTTGTATGCCAATTGTTTTGAGTTACGAATCCGTTAGTTATAACTAAAAAATAACTAATCCAACCTAACATGAAAATTCTAATCAAAGAGGGGAAATTGTAGTACACCATTGCATATAAATGTTGTAAGTGTGACCAGAGCACTATAATGGGATTATTAAATAAAACCGAAGTTCCTAACGAAATGGAAAAATTCCATTTCATTAATTATACTGGACTTTTAATGAAAGCGCATTTGCAGCTATTTTTGAACAGTCGTCCGCTGCACTAAACAATAGCTGCCACCTTAGAGCGTTTCTGGAAGATTGCCCGTTCCATCTTTAAGCTATATATAAGCTGTGAGCTATCTCGGAACACGCTTTTAACATACACAAGCAATTTGTTCCATTTTAATTCTGGCATTCGTTAGCTAATTGGTATACGTTAATTTGTACAATCTCACATAAGGAAATTAGTTACGTTCTTTTCTACCAGATGTCGCTTTTTAGATTGTTACTTTTTACATATTATCATTATGATTTCAGCTTTGTTTTATACAGCATTCATAACGAGGTCATTAAAAACGTAATATTGAATTGCAAATGTTCGTAATTTGGTTTTCAATCGTCAAGCGTTTTTTTAACCTTTTTTAGTAGTCCACAGCTGGACCGGACCTCCTCTCATGAGAATTAGGTCATACTCTGCCACGCTGGCCAAATGCTGATTGGTAGCTGATTCACGTCAAGCGTGTTCTTAGAAAAATAAATAGCATTTCTAAAGCAATAGAAAATTGAAATTACATACCAGTACTTTCAGATCCATGAACGTCAGGGCATGCTTGGTAGTTGAGTAACAGTCTTGAATCGTCCGTGCAACTCTCGATCGATGATACTGGAAATTTACAGTCTCCGTGCCCTCTGAAATGTAAACATTGCTCTTGTGTATTAACAATTAAATCATTACATACCTTACATTTTTGTGATGGTATACGACAATTTTCGTCGTAAGTCATTCTTATTTTAAAAGTAAACATTATTACTTGGCTTACAATCTAAATGTATTAGATTTATAATCTGCAAATACAAATCTTTTTGTGATAGTGTACGACAATTTTTGTCGTAAGTCATTAAGTATTTTTACTTTACTTTGAATATAAATATTCCATTTATGATCCACAAATATAGCCCTAATGTCGCGTAATGGAGTATTCACCCCGCTCCACACTGACTCGTATTGAGTTCTTACTCCCTTACGCACGCTGAATCAAATTTGGATTACGCTTGTGGGGAAAGACCTTTAAAAGTCAACGCTACAGGAAAATATTGCAATGTATTTTTTCATTGTCTCTTTCTCTGTTTACAAAGACAAAACCTTTATTTGTACGTGAAATATATTTAAAGTTTCTACAGAATTGTTAAACCAATTCTCAATCTACTATTTACTGTGTAAAACTTTGAACATTACAATCAAGATTATTTGTAGGATTCACATTGATATAAATTTAATATGGATATTAAAACCAACATAAAACCACGTCGTTTATACGAGATTTCTTACACAGTACCTATTATGCATTTTATATCAAGGATTTTTGTTTCGCCTACCAAGCCAAAGTGGTATTATTGCCCAATTCGCCGCTGTCAAACATCTCTTAATATCTCAGTTGGAAAGCTTCGTATGATTGCAACTGCACCCGGCTACAATGCAATATTGGTGCTTCGAAGCTGGTTTTGGTGCTATAATGAGCTTCTGAAATGGGTCTTTGAAAACATTCGAAACACCTATGAAACTGAAATTAAAAACGTGTATCTGAAACTTCCAAAAATTAAACCAATCCATATGCCGCTAAAGAAAATAATGAAAAGTGACGTAGTGACGTCGTAATTAAGTGCAGATGCGTTCACGGTTTGGTAATGACTTGACATATCCAACCGCAGCGCGTTCGGGACACGGTAATGACTTTTAATTTATACTGTGTTAATTGACCAAATACGTTGACAATTCACCGTTGGGGTTTGAAATACACTAGTGGATAATGTAGTAATGACATATATTGATTGATTCATTAATAAATTAATTTATCGATCGATTGTTTCATTAATTAATTTATCGATCAATTGGTTCAATAACGAATTTATCGACCTATTGATTAATTCATTTCTTCATTATATTGCTAAGCAATAAGTTAACTACGACTCAAGAGATTGAGAAATGACATTGTGTTCTTTACTGTTCGGTACAGTTAGGTGGAGCAGTGTATCGCGTTGAAATATGAACATCGAATGTAATGTGGAGAGACTATGGATAGAAGGCTACAAAGTATATATACCCTTTGCAAAATATCTGAAGTACACACGACCAATACTATTTTGCTATTGAAAATTCCATAGATTTTATTAGATAGCATTCAAAACTTTTTCTTACATAGCTACGGCAATCTCATACAAAATACGATACTGTGATAACTGAAACGGGCGGAGTGCTTTGAGCGTGGCGCGCGTGCATTTTTCAATTCGAAGCCCACTGCGTCCTTAATTGCAGTCAGATTGGCATTCTGTGTCTGCGACTCGTGTGATACTAGTACGAGGTCAATGATCGCTGTTTGATTTAATTTGTAGCAAAACACAGCGTACATACATATAGCAAAACACAGCGTACATATCCCTATCGGCCTATCACGCGAGTCAGCATTTTGTACTTTGAGATAATAAAGCTTAAATAAGTGAATTAAAAAAAAATAAAGTAGTATAATTATGTTAAAATGATGATAGCCTATTGATTTATTCAGTTACCCACGACGGGGTCTAGGTTCAAATCCGGGCACGCTAATCCGACTTTACAAAGTTAGCTAAATGTTGTAAATGAAAAATCAAATATCACTTGCTTTAGAGGTGGAAAAAGCTTCAATACTAATCTATGCACCTTAAAATTCTCCTTAGTTACGAGTAATGTTGCAGTCTAGTCCTCCTTAGCAATTAATTGGATTAAATGCATCTAAAAATCATGTTCCCACATCGTTTGAAAGTATCTTCATGTTTTTTGTATGCTTATCATATTTATGATTGTCGTGTGTAACAAACAGTAATTGTTGTTGATGTTGTTACATGAATAATTGTTGTTTACATGTCCTCGACTGCGACAGATGGAGGGTTATTTTTTCCAATGAACGTATGTACGTCTATTTCTTTCGCACGCTCTGTGACCTAAATAAACTGCTTCATGGATATTAACATGACTTTGGGTACATTAAAGTATTAAAAAATCAAATCATTTTAATTAGCTATTAATTTTTTAATATCCATTCCCTTTTAGCTTTTTCTTTTAATAATGTAAATCCTATTTTTGGGTTCATTTTATTTAAGCTTCTTTACATAGTATAAAACAAAGTCGCTTTTTCTTCCTGTCCCCATGTATGCGTAGATCTTTCAACTACGCAACGGATTTTGATGCGGTTTTTTTAATGGATAGAGTGATTCGAGAGGAAGGTTTGTATGTATAATAACACCCGTTATATAGTAGGGAAATACTGTTATTTGTGAGATTTCTAATGTGATGTCGTAAACAATAACTTAACGCGCGCGTAGCCGCGGGCAAAAGCTAGTTACAGAATAAATCAAATCCAAAAATATTTGCATTTATATTTAATTTACTCGGGTTTTAAAACAAAGTGAAATGGACTAAATGATGAACAAAGATTTCATTTGTGATTTTTCTGAGGTATTATCATTATGGTGTCAAAAAATGTTCAACTGCAGGTTTTATCTTCGCTGCAATTTAATAATGTTAATACAGATTTAAGTTTTTATGATGTCGAAACTATTTGAAGTAAAATATATTCGAAAATACCTTTCGTAATTAAATGTCGCTAATCTTGAAAAGGAAATGTTGAAACAGTATTATCCTTTTATACGTGGAGCGTCTGTGTATATATAATTACAGGCGATCTTAGAAGTCGGAATAGCTCATTAAGCCTCTCATTAGGTTTTCATGAGATGTCTGTAACTCATTTCATTTAATTGGGAGCTAGAGTAGAATAGGTAGTTGTGTATATTTTATCATGTACGAGTATGTACTCGAAAGATAAAAATAATTAATTTACAGGTTCGACTGAGTTTCAATATACGAGTATAACCGAGTATATATATTTGTGCAAAATAAGACACTTGGATTCAAACATTAAATTACACTCAGGTCTATGAGTATTAACTGTATTTTACTGTATAACAGTCATATTTCATTAAAAGATCTTGTCGTCATAGTCGGAAAATTTCGAGTTGAAAATATGTAATGACTTAGCATAAATCTAAATACAAAGTGCGTATCTGTTTGTCGATTTACCTCGCAGTTGAGAAACATTTAATTAGAGTAAAAGTTTCGCAATGTTACTGGCAGCTTGGGGCAATACAAATGTCACAAGTAAATAAACTGTTTTGTAAAAGCTGCCGGCAACATTCTTTATTGGTTTTAAGACACATAATAAGTTAACGTCTTCAATCCATTTAATAAATAAACTTCCTTTTTCTGTTTCTCTGTATGCTCTGTATGTTTCTCTGTATCTTGAAATTCTCATTGCGATAATGCGGATTGTCGGATAAATGATTACATTTACCAATAATGCACTTATTTGCACATCGTGCCGCGTGCATTTCAATTTTCATGTCTACGCTATTTGAAGCTGTATTACTGGAAATAGGTAGCACATTTTCATAGTATGTAGAGATGTTATCAAATTATAATACCAACATTACGTACATATTAAATGACATCGATATAAAAACGTCAAACAATAGTTTTTACTGAAATGGGCTGTCGACGATTTTGCACCGCCTTTACAGATTGCAATAATTTGTAATGGTCGCTATTGAAAGATTGTGGTAGACGAATCTTAAATAAAGTAAAGAATGAAACACAGCAATGAATACTACATTCATGTTTCACTGTCTGTATTAATTATATATCTGTTAAAATTCAGTTAGGATGCTTAAATTTAATTATGATGTTAATGAAGTTAGAAGACCCTCGGGGTCGCCACGTTTAGTCGTGAATAAGAATACATTTTACATAAAAATAAGCTTGTTTCATAAAGTTTCCCTATTTGGAATAAACCATATGAACCCAATTTAGAGAATTCAAGATTCTCTGAGTCCCCAAAGTTAAGTGTGTTCTGAAAATCACACATCACGAGCTATAACGGTGAAGGGAAACATTGTAAGGAAACCGATAGATAGGTCTAGGAATTTTCTGTTATATTCTCTGAATTTTGTGAAATCTGCGTGTTTGGCTAACGTAACGTAGCCTAAGACTTATTATAGCTGAAGACCCGTGTCCATCAGAGAAACAATAGAACAAGAAAAAAATAATGCAAAAGACTTAATGAACAAAAAGTCGAAAACAATGTGTTATTATCATGTGTTATACAAGCTATCAATGTCAGTCATTCTAAAATTCAAGCTTATACATTTCAAACTGAAGTTGTATTTTGTAGTCATATACCGGAAACTGGATTGATATTTACCTTTATATAAACAAACATTTTAACAAAAAAAAAAACCGACTTCAAAGTAGAACTAATCTAGACCAAATTAATA
>DWQT01004555.1:0-11144 GCA_018244895.1 Myscelus amystis hages
GTAGTAATGCATATCTTCAAAACCACGCGGGCGAAGTCGCGGGCAACAGCTAGTATTATATATTTTTTTTAATCTATGCAATATTTATTATCTGTTAAGTTTTTAAACAATGACCGCATTATTAAATTTTTAATCCTTAATAATGTTCTACGATATCTGTATACATAGATACGCTATGTATTCCAGACACTACAAAGGTGAGACATATTGTTGCGTACGCGATAAGAACAAAGTAGGTAACAAAATACTTTACGACCTAAAGCGACAATCGCTCTTCGAAGCGCTTGTTTCCTTTATTTTTTCAACTTGAAGTTAAAAGGAAAACAATTGTAACATATTACTCGAACTTTGCAAGACGTTGTTGAATGTGCAGCCATTTCGCGACGAATCCCGTTCTAAGCTACGTATATTTATATACGTTTGAATAAGAATGCTCCTTTTTCCTAGGCATATTCTGGCATGTTTAATTATGAAATAGGCATCATGGTTTAATGTGAGAAAATGTTTAATAATATAAGTGTGTACGGATTCTTACAATTATCAATTCGTACTGTAATGCTCTCAACAAATCCACCACTGAAATAAATCAAAGATTTCTAAATAAAAACTATTTAGATACGTTAGATAGATATTACCGTTCATATTCCAAAAAAACACTAGATAATTGATTTCCCGTAGTAGGGAATAAATGCAATCAAATTGACCTAATTGATTAATGATTTGGCGATTCATTACAAGCTTTAAGCTATACACAAGCTTTGAACTAACATTATCAAACAAATACATTCATAGCCAAGCTTCGTATATAAAACGAAGTACTAACGGGCACTGCGCGGAAAGGATGCGAATTACTTTCTGTTGCAAAGCAACGTTTTTGTTTACATTTTCCAAAATCCGGCGACGCGAACAATAATATCCCTTTGTGTATAACTAACAGAGTGTAAAGTCATATTCCTGCGGGCTTTAAATATGAGAACAAAAAGGGAATATTGCCGAAAATCATATGTACATACATATGTGTATATTTTTTATTCTATTGTACGTACGTATTCACTTTATAAAAGTAAATTTAAAATATTCCAGTGTTTTTTTATTGCTTTTTCATATGGTTGAATGTATGCAATCAATCAGTGAATATTCTACGGTAAACGATTGACTATTCAAAATAAAATAAAAAATATGAAATGTATAATACGACATCATTTTTTATCTATCTAGAGCACGATACATTACAACTAATAATAAATAAAAGTATAATCCTATGTGTTATGTATAAAAGACATGTGTATATAAGGGCACACCCTTACAGATCGTTTGGAAACCGTAACGGCTTTGTGACTACGAGGGTTTCGTACTATTCATTAATTAGTACTATTTTAAACGTTAACCAGTTAAAATTGTATATTATTTGTCTTATACTAATTTGGCCACGGACCTGTTTCGACTCCTAAGGGCAGAAATAATCACCTGTAGTAAAATCCTAACCGAGACACGCACTAGCATGATCTGTGTATGTAATAGGCGGGTACATTAAAAAGAATATTATGTTAGAAACCATTATGAAAGAAAATAAAACGTTGTAATGATATTGTAAAGTTGCACATTGCTATGAGAATGGCAAGCATAGCAAAGCATAGCGGCGTAGATTGTTAACAAGTGCATGAACTCGCATTGTCCTGTTTCTACAGTGCATTGTAAAAAAGCCAATTACTATACAGAAGACTGCACTGTTGTGCGGCGCCTTCTTTATATGGTAACGATAGTTCGGCCTACTTACTTAACGTTTTCTTCGAGTTACTAGTAAATAGTTTACAAATTTCTTCGACTGTCCACGACTTTTAGTAACATTGTAAGTTGTTTGGCTCAATGGATGAATAAGATCGAGTTACGCGTGTATGAAAAAGTTTAAAAATGGTCGGCCGATATACATACATATTTCAAAACGTTTAAATTTGGAATCAACTTTGTCGCATCTGCTCCTAAGCAATTGTATAGTTCAAAAAGAATCATATTTTGTTTCTATGCAATGTTTGCCTTATTTTATAGTATTGATTCATTTGCATTATTAGTCCCATTCGACAAAACACGACAATTAATATACGAGTAACTAAAAAAAATCCGTTAACATCATTAGTTATAACAACTAATTGTATTCCTGTTTTGGATGCTTACGTGAATTTCACGACTGAAATACTAAGTTTTTTGTTATCTAACATTGATAACTTTAAGTTAAGAATATAATGTCATAAATTAGTGAATTTGCATGAAATTATACTCTTTGGTATGCGTCGCGCCCTAACTAAGCCTTACGTAATGACAGACATTTACTATAATTAATCAGAATTTAGTCGTAAAACTCATTAATATTAAGGTGGTTGATTCGAACGTAAATTTGCTACAGCACTTGATTAAGCGTCTATATATTCCCACGATTATGTATCGGCTTAGCACTAAATCAATATAAATCATGTATCTAAATTTCTTATTAATTTTCTATCCTTATAATAAAATAATTATCTTAAATAATGAGTATCGGTTTTCCGAGCATTAAAGGGACCTCTCGGATGGGGTGAGGGATTCCAGCTTCCGTAGAGGAAGGAAATATAATAAGTACTTAAAATAAGCTGCATTTTGCAATGTTGGTTTCAAGTTTTACTTTTATCTTAATGGCCAATATGCATAAATAAAGAAAATATCTAGACAAAGAGACAGACAAACAGGTTTTTAGTTAAGGTGTTGGTTTCTGCAATTGTTATTTCCTCTCTGATATGTAAAAGGATGAATTTTAGATGAAAATTTTTGTTTTTTTTTTTTATGTCGGATAACACATTTTTTCGTGAAATATTGAAAGTTTCATACATATCACGGGTACGGCTGTAACAACAAACGCCCTAATAGCTGGTGGGCACACTTGTTTGAAAGCGCCGGACAAGTTTCGCCGAGAATTCATCTGGGACAGGTCGATCAATCGTCGATCGCTGGTTTATAGCGCGATCAAGATATCAGGCGATCCTTCGCTTGTCGTAAAACTCCCTCCACTTTTATTATTCCGGAGAAACTGAATTTGATAGGAACGCTGTAATTTGTTACGCGGGGACTGAAGGAAGGCTGAGCTCCGACAACGGACATAAAAGGAGCGAATTAAAGTTAGGTAATATATTTACCTAACGCTTTCTCTACGTGGATTTCAAATGTAATTTTTAGGCAAGATTAATGTCTACGATCGGTGACTAGCGATTTCGTCGGACCAAAAACGCGATATTTCAAGGAATTTTATGTTATTAATGCAAAATTTTCTCACAAGCTTCTAAATTTAAAAGTAAATACTTGTAAAAATCGGTACAGTTTCGAGATATCGATGTGAAATTTAATATTGCGTGTAAGTGTAATTTATCTCTTAATGTGATTAATCGTATTAATATAATAGAATGAAGAGTTTTGCCGCAACCGCATTACTAACCGTGAAGAAATGTTTTACACCCATTTTTCAATAACCAGAGCAACCACATTTGTTTCGCGTTATAATTACATTGTTAATAGGCGCGACAGGTCGTTAATAGTGCAATACCGTATACGACAATAAACAGGAAACACACGAGGTGCCTAGGATCGTATACATTGCAGATATTCTAATCCAGCGGAATCCTCTACAAATGGGATAAGTTCGGTGGGAATTATTCCGCTTCCCAACTCTGTTCCACCGCCTCTCAACTATTCTCCAATAGCAATTTTCGAACCACAAAGCGCATTAGTTTAATCTACTATGAACTGAGAATAAGGGAAGTGAACTCCTTGGAATTATCTATAAAGAAATCAGCAGCGATCGTTCCAACTCGATATGGTGGAACCTTTGTTTAAATTTGTTTGATTTTACACATGCAACCTCCAGCCTATGTTTCGATTATGGGTGTTGCACCTTCTGTCCACTTTTAGGCATCCAATTCCCGATCCCCATAGCTGTTTCGTGTAAACACTAATAAGGATATTTCTCCAGATTAGATATCTGGGTTAACTGTCTTTTTCTGTTTTAAATAGAACTTGAATACGTCAGAAAATTTGGCACGCACTACATGTATTTTAGTTATGATTCACTACCAGATACATAAGTATTTTAAAACAATTTTTACGAGGTTTTGTAATTGATTCAGTCAGTAGCATCTATTATCTTTATATTAAAGCTCCTTTAAGAAATTTAGACATAAAGAAAAATGTCATAAATTTATATGTAACTTCGAATGAGTAAGATAGATAAATAGTTGTGTGTGTGTAATGAGACTAAAAAACAAAATATCAGTACATGGCATGATTTCCATATCATTTCTTTATCAGTGTCTTAATATACGAGTACATGTAGGAGTAATATTTAGTTTTCACGGAGAAGAAATCATTCGGGTACATTTTCTTCAAAACTTTTTCCATCTGTGTCATTCATTTGTCTTCCTAGATTGACTGACGGGACGTCGAAGTCAGCTCCCGTCGTGACTGACGCCGTAAGATTGTGTATTTGTCGTTGTCCTCAATCATTCACTCATTAAAAATGAACGGAACGAATTCGGTTACGTCAACAGTTCAATTCAAGAGCAATTATAGTCATATTGTCCTTGAACTTCCTGTTAGAAATAAATGTGTCAACTTCATGTGTTTGTCTATGGTTAATTAAATAGGTTAATGGTCAAAGCTATGCATGTTTATGTATGCTCAGAGATTGAGTCTTCAGCATGGAGCACAGTATTATGGCGGTAAAATTTATTCTTCAGCTGCTATGTAACATTTGTAGTAGTGCTACGTAGATTTTTTACCTTTATTCAATTGCATAGTATGTTTTTAAAATACATAGTATTTAAGTAATTCAGTGAATAATATTAGAAACCTAACTGTATTTTATTTATAATATTCTTCAAAGGGATCACAATATATTAATCCTGTATTTGATGCGAAGGGTTTTACTCTTGGGGCACAGTTGAATATTCAGGGGCATACCACGTATTTACATTTTAATTTTACTTCCCACGAATACATTAAAGACTGCAGGGTTATTAATATACACATAGATGTCAGTTTAATTGTTGCTAATTTAAACTGTATCTGGAAACGTTTTGAGGACTCGGGAGGTTCGGAGAGTGAGAGAAGGACAAAAGATTTAGTAAAAGGTAAAGCCGAACAAAGTATTAAATTAAGTTAATTTCCGCCGCGAAAATATTGTCAGAAACAATTCATAACTGAGAAAAGTTAAATACACACCAGCATATTTTTCTTTTGCATAAATGTCGCTTCCTCTAGGGAGTCTATTCTCACTAAGACATTCGCCGTCGCTCTCAAGTATATACGAAATAATGTTTCACCGTCACGTAAATGAATGCGATGTCGGTACGATAACGAGATTCGGAAAGATTTATTGCTGTGTAACGTATAAGTGGAAATTAAGGAAAACGGGGCACCGCACCGGACGCGCTCGCGTTCGTTGGCGAAACTGGGAGCGTTTTGATGTGACTTCTTGTCGTAAGCGACGCGGGAGAGGTCTGTGGGGCGCAGGGGCGAAAGGGTCGTTGTATCCGGCTACAAGCTGCAAGATATAATAATGATGAACAATAAGTTACATTGCTTCGTAAAGCCAATGCTGCAAATCTCACAATTGATTTCATCTCAGTATTAATCCTGGGCTACTGTTAAATGGATAAGCGTTGTAATGTTTAAAGAAGCGCCATTGAAATATCTGCCTACAGCCGATACATTCATTCACGTTAATTATTTATGTTTGCGTGTGTATAAGTACTTGATAATCTGACTGCATGCTTATTTGTGTGCGTGAACGAATGAACCAAAGTGTTTATTTCGTTCGCTCCTTTATTTGAAGATCTAACTGCCTCTTTAGAAGATCCTATATATCTCCCGATTCTGTAATAGTAAATACTAGTGTAGTTCAGGAATATCAATAACGACATCGTCTCTCATTTAAATATCGCACGCTTGTGGAATATTTTAAATCGACTGGAAAAATTGCACACGCGACACGCTTCGAATACTAAACATTGACGGTTGCAGTTGCTTTGTAAAGTGCCTGTTTTTGGGTTTTCAAACAAATTGCACCTAATAGTGCATTACATCGATTTGTATCTGAAATATAATATAACTATTAATACTTAAAAGGCTTACATTATAACTTAATTTTTTATTTTCGTTGATTTTCAATTACTACCGTTAAATATCATGCGGTCATGTCGATAACTTATCGCAAACTTTAAATTTATGCTGGTTTAAGTTAATTAAGTCATACGTAAGCTACAGCTGTATTCTGTACCGGTTGAGGCGCGGGTGTCTTTCACGGTGCATGCAAACCTTTTTTTGGCAACGACTATGCATTTCTGGCTTCATAACTGACAATATATTAACTTCATGTTCATTAATATAGTCGTTGGAACAATTGCTTTGTTTATTAATTTTTAAAAACACGATTAAAGGTCTTTATATATTGTATTACGCAGAGTTTATCAATTTTATACTAACTAATATTATATATTTATATCATTTTTTTTCGTTATTTCAGCTTAATATGTTTCATAATATACATAGACCTATATGAATTTTAAAATATCTTTACTTTCTATGAAGTGTACGGAAATTATTGACAGCAATCCCTTTTGGTAAAGATTTAAAAAAAATCACACTCACGTTTGCCCTAGTCGGGGACCGAATGCGCTATCTCCAGTTTTGCAGACAGCCTCACTAACTAGACTAAGAAACTAGCCATAATATACATAATATATCTACATATTGGTAACAGAATATTGGTTTATTCTGAAAATGTGGCGATAAAAATGGTACAAGCCTTAATCCCGCATCCATTTCCCTCCGGAGCGATTAAGGAACAGTAGAAAATTATTTCTCACATGTAAGCTCATTCCCCGCGGAGGTGCCGCGATATAATGGTGTTGATGCCTTTACTGTGCATTTTCGCGAAGCGTATTTAGTATTCGCCGACAATGAACGCACTCGGGTGTAGTGAGGCGTCCAGAGCGTCGCGTGTCTGACGAGATGAGAAACAACAATGGCACGTGAATTTTGTTAGGCACCATTTTGTTACTGCGAGAATTTTCTTAACACGCCCTCTTAGTGGTGTTCCATGTTTGAATTTTCGATTAACATCGTTTCGATATTATTTTTTAAAATCTGGTTTAAGTTGAGCTAACAATTTTGCCAGTGTACATTTTTGGCCAGTATCATTAAAATGACCTTATTCTATTCCAAAATTAATAGAAAAAAGAAAATAATTGATAGTATTGTAGTAATGTCACGCGTATTTATAGGCAATAAGGTATCTAAACATGAACGAATGACATCGGAAAATTTCATGTACGAGTTTATCCTGTCATTCGCACGATTTCCATTTGAATCGGTTTGATTTTCTCCAAGCTCCTGGAGTTTTTTGCGTGTGTAAGTAACCGCGATTTGATTTCCGTAAGTACGCAACGTTTCTAAGAATACCTATTTTCAACGAAAATACCGGTTATGCGATTTTTTTAAAGTATGGATATATGGATTTGTCTTACAAGTACTTTGTGTCAAGTTTATAATTTTTTTAATGTAAAGTACTGAGTGTTTTTTATGAACCTAAAATAGGCAATGAGTTTTGTGGAAATTTTAAAAATATGCATAATTCTTTGAAGTGTTTGTGGCGTAGAAAGAGAAATGCGAATAGGTCTTATAAAAAATCGTGACGTATTTAATAAAAAAATAATAAATAAAAAAGCAATAGTGGCAGAAAAGATTTCTCCAGCGAAAACCATGAAACAATATGTCGTGATTGAAGCAACAATAGAATATTAGATATTTATATGTATTCGGTGGCAGCCCACAAAATCATAACACGCAAATAGCACCATATGCGGCGAACATCCGCGCCTAACAATCCGACTAATGCTCTCAGACATTCGCAATAAAAACTTCATAATATCACAATGCGATACCCAAAAACCGCACTCGACAATATTACTCTATACAAATCTTGGCGTACTCCCTAATATAATGCTTCTTATTTCGTTAGTAACAAGGATCAAAATATTCCAATGATTATTGTGAGGGGTGACACATTGTGTTTTTTATTTATTGTCGAGCTCAATTCTCGGTTTCGCGCAGTTCCCGCCGCCATGTGTCGTAAAGGGTTAACTACGGGTTAAAACACTTTTGTTTTCTTTATGGCTCTCAAAACAAAGGGTCAAAGGGCAACAAGTTCGCGCCCGCCGCCCGCTGAGCTTCATATTTATTGTGAAAAGAGGATTCTAGTGAAAAAATATTTGATGTCTCTATTTCTCTCCGTTTATTGCATGGTTTTAATTTTTTGCGTAACTATAATGGAGAAGTTATGGATTATCATTGCAGCTGTAATTGCTTTGGTAATGCATGTACATGCAGTATTTACCATACAAATCACGTTGTAATCAAAAGAGTCTATAATTACTTCTCACAATAATCATTATATTCCGTAAAATCGATAGAATCCGTTATGGAAATTTAAAGCACATAACCCGGATGATTACAAATGTAACATTCATTTAAATCGAATAGAGTATAATAGAAAATCAACTGCACATTAGTTATTTCTATAGCAGCGCTTGTTTCCCCACGCATTAAACCCGATGGGCGAGCGTTTTAAAATCGATACGTTAAATAAATATAATCTTTAATTCGTTGGATTTTGGTTTATAATTCATTGTCATTCTATCAATTGGCGGATTATAGCTCAGTTTAACAAGTGGCACTTCAGCACAATTGAATTTTTAGAGGGAGTTCTTGATACCCTCTCGAATTTTTTTAACAAATGTCGCGGTGAATTATTTATCTGTGCGTAAAAGATAGCGGCTGATATGACGCGAGGGGCCTTGACCATATTGGGGCACTTAAAAATTGCTTTCGTAAATTAAATGTAATTGTTCGCTCGCTGAGAGTATCATGAAATACAAATATTCAATCCAAACGCTGTTGCGGATTTGCAAAATTGCAATGTAACAAGTGAACGAAACGAATATTTTAATTGATCATTCCATTTCAGTTCTCGTTAAAAAAGTAGTCTACTGTCCCAATAGTATCAGTTTATCAATATAACATTTTTTTTGTTTTTCACTCGTAACAAGGAACTGCGGTTCAACGGAAAATGTTATAATTCAACCACTGTCCTCCAGGAGTTGGATTTTAACAGCTACAATATATTCTCTATGAAGTATTATATATTATCTGTGTTAATGCGAGTGTATGGAGGTTGTTATCTTTATTAAGAATAATGGTATTAAAGTACCGCAAAACAATGTTGCCAACACTACTATACATGGTCATAGGTCCCGATTTTTTAACTGTCATAAATTATAAAAAAAAATTACTTTTTCATTTCACTTTAGAATTTAGATATTGGATCAGAGTACATTATAAAAACATTAGAATAAGAGATAGCTAGAATTGCAAAATACGTAGTTGAATGAACAAGTAAGAAAGAAATGTGCGGAATTATTTTCAGTTCCAACTACAATGTTGCCGCATTGCTGTATTCAATAGGAATGGAGAATTCTCGCGAAATACGGAATTAATTTGCAACTATTCACCACGACCGTTCGGCTAGTGGGTTTGGAAATCTTTACACTTCTCAGTAGAAATAAATGTATGTCGGAAATGACCATCTTCCTCGTAAATATCATTACTGAAAAAAGTACATAAGAGTATAAGTATAAGTACATAGGTTCTACTTATCAATAAAATGAGGCGCCAGCAAACAGAATACGTAGAGAATAAATTTATTATATTTATGTATAAAAACAAATTAAATATACTCGTAAGTTAAATGTTAAATTCCACTTAAAACGGATAATAATTGCTGCAATTTGGATAAGCCTTAATAAAACTTGTACTTATCATTTAAACGATAATTAATTTTTTGTACAAACTATGAAGACAGTCATTGTTCTAGATTAATCGTTAAAATATCAACGGCTGCATATTTCTGCCGTTAGATCACAAAGCTAGTATTATTGTATTCCGGTTTGAACTGTTAGGCAGGTACACTAAGACGTTTTAAGAGATTTCTCTAAAGCAAACATTTGTAACTGATGTGTAGTAAAATCGTAATAGAATTGGTTGCAGTATAATGATATTAGAACGATGGCGTGAAAAGTGATCAACTAATGCAACTAAGAAACGTCCATATTTTTTCGATAAATGCAAAAACAGGGCCAGCGACACGCTCCATTGTGCTCTCGTAACGCGGGTGTTTATCTGACAATGAGCTGAAAAAAATGGTGCAGCCATCGTACCATAAGGTGTGAATGTTCACCAATTTACTGACCATTGACAAAACATGGATAAAAGATGCACCCCTGCCATAACCATTTGTGCCCACTTGACCCCCAGCTTACGCATAAATTATGCAAAATCATGTGCCAATATCCAATGCGAATGAATATGGAAGGGGGACAATTTTTGTTGCATATTAATCATATTTCATGGGTCTGTGGTTTGTTCGACAGAGAGTATTCGAATATTTTACTTATCACCCGCAGGTGGCTATTACTGGAGTTACATAAAACATAAAAGCTGTATAAACAGTAACAGTATGTACTCAAGAAAATGTTACGATTGAAATGTAATAAAACAGCAGTGGAAGGTCGATGACCTCTGCTGTCACACATCTGTAATTTGCTTTAAAAAAATAGAATACTGTAGTTTTTGAGCTGAAATGCTAATCTTAATCGCGGCAAATGCTATTTAAATTTTATTATACGATAAAAACAGTGTATGAAAGAGATTTCGGGACAGGCGAAATAAATTGAAACGGTCCCTCACTAAAGTTGAATATCTCGAATTAGAATCTCGTTTTTCCCCAAAAAATAACAGTCTGCTTTAAAAAACCGCCCTAGAGAACCATCTCATCTGAATTTAGTCGCACGAGGACATCGTCGAAAATGTAAATAGTCATCGAGGGTCATAATCTTCTAACAATGGTGTTAGATCCGATGTTAGAATTTGTATAACTAATGAACTCGATTAGATGTTATCTAAATGCAGGTGCACAGTTTTGCATACGGATATCTACACTCGCGTGCAAGTAAATCGACTCAAGCCTCAAGTGCGCATAAAAAGTGATATAACTAAAAAATTACTTA
>DWQT01004556.1:0-11143 GCA_018244895.1 Myscelus amystis hages
GTCACCAACCCTTTAATCGTTCCACTACTGGACAAGGGTTGAGAAGGGTTAAAAGCTTAGTTCACGACGCTGGCCAGGTGCGGGCTGACAGATCTCGCTCGCTTCTGAGAACTTTATCGGGAGCACTAAGGTATGTTACTTCCTCACTGTTTTCATTTATTGCTATAACGAGAGCCGTTTAATCCCAAAACCAACGTACTATGTCAAGTCTAATTTTGAATAGTACAAATGTCAAACAAATATTAGTTACAGAATAATTAGACACAGATTAAAAATTAAATAGAATTTCAGTTTATTAAAGCATTAAACTTACCAGTTTACTTCGGCAGGACTAATTTAAAACTTGGATAAGTGACCGAAAGGGTAAAAGACCCTTTGATCTCAGTTTGTCGCTGAGTTTTCGTTATGTATTACTATTAAAATTGTTTAATTAAAATTCACCAAACAGCAGTCACTGACAAAATGAAAGGGCGAAATGCGGGTGATATACGAACTTACTCGGCGTGCGTTTTCATTATTGTGACAGGAGTTCAGTAATGGTGGCGACAGACTAACGACAACTCTCTGTACCCTTGTACGAGTACCTTTACGCAGAGTTTGGAGTTATAAAATGATATTATATGTACCTGGTATTAACTTTATGTGAACAGGATTATAGTATGACATATTTTAATAGTTGACGAAGTTATTAATTGGCTTAAAGGACATATTTATTTTTCGTAACTGTCAGCCGAACCCGCGAATAACGTTTGTTTGTTCTCGGAATGGCGTTAAAAAAAACTGTATAAGTATTTTATAGTAGGTATGTGAATATGTGAATTTAGAATCAGGTAACGTGAAATTGTCCTAATTATTAAATAAAATATGTACGTAAATTAAAAAATATTTATTTAGTGACAAACTTCTCTTCTATGAATGTTGGTTATTGTATAACAAATCACTCTCTTAAGCCTGTCTGTTTAATGATTTATATATGAATCTGGCAAGCGCATTTAAAATTCACAAAGTTCGCCCGGACAGAGTGAATGGGCCCGGGTAGACTTTGAGGTAAGTAAAGTTTGGTATCGCGCCCTGGGTTCATTACCGCTCGGCCGTTTCCTAAATGCGGCAAGGGTTGGCGTTATGGTCACCCGTCTTGTAAATGTGCACTGTACACATGTTCCTCTATAGTCATGACGCATTAAGCTACGAGTGACTAGCATTTAATGTATGCACGAACATAGATTAAGTCTCGCACAACGTGGAACTGAATTAAAACGAAAACCCTTGCGCCCGTGCTAGTTATTCATTTAGTACGCGAGTCACGAACAAAAGGTGAAAGTGTGAAATAACAAAAAATACCCAAAGTTATGATAAACTTTGACTATCTCAGATCGCGAGTAGATCATTAAAAGGTCGACGATTTGATAAAGAAATAGTTCGGAATACCATGACAATAGTTGGAGTATCATTAATAAATATTTTAAACGTGTAACAATTTATCATTTTTCACTAATGTTTCTGCATTCCCGCTTATTCATAATCATTGCAAACATAAGGCTGTCTACACACGTCCTCGTGCAACATGTCTTTACCCAGCGAAGTGTACTCGCGGGATTATGACCCAAGTAGCAGCTGAGTTATTAAAGTTTTACTACAGCTTAAACGGATTTCGCCGAAGCTTCCCACATAGTTCCCTAATTTGCGGGCTTTGCCAACGCATCGATATAAACATTCACATCTTTTCTAATGTTTATGAAGAAGTTTATACCGATCTACTTTTTTCATGAATAAATTGTTGATGTTGATACGTTGATGTGTTCAATGATTACTCAACTGTCATTCAGATACCGCGTCGATATTGATTTAATTCGCAATCGCAGAAATCTTATTTAAATCTGATGCGCCATTCAGTATATTTCATATTTATCGAACTTATTTCACTTCTAGAAACCAAAATAGCTCCAATACTGTTATTCGTTTCTTATTTGAGTATTTCAGGGTTCGATGTAGATAATATTTTGAGTTGTAACTACCACTTTTTTTAGGTTTTATAATACGTACCTACTTATACAATTTACATAAAATTACAGATGTAAGTATTTATTGTAATATTTACAACATGAATATCGATATGTAAGTACTAACCAGCTATTTTTATTCCACTTACCGCGCTTAGAAATATCACAAACGCAGTAGACTGTTGAAAAGTTTGATCAACATGAATATAAAAGGGAGGCGAATATTTTAAATTCAGAACGTTAACCCGACCACGTGACGTTGATATATTCAAAGTGCAGCCGGCCTGAAGTCGGCGGGTCTTTGAATTTCATAGGCTTTGCCGAGCCCACTCTAGCTCACTCGCGCAGCGTGCTATGATAGCTTTGTGTCAATGAAGGGGCTACTTAACTTGCTAAGTGGCAATCTGTTCGCTGACACCATGCCATGACATTTAGTATGCTTTGTGCGTCCCGTCTCTAGGTATTGTATTGGTAGACGGAAGTTCTGCGGTGAGATGCCATTTGTCATAGAGATATGTTATTTTTTATTTTTCAATTCATTTATTTTTCATCAGTATTGCAATAACATTTTTCAAACAATTTCCAATCATTTTATTCTCTCCTATTCTACTTGTTGCCTTCCTAATTTTCGATTTTGAAGTGTGGCCTTAATGGCTTTTGTTACTTATTAAAGCCAACCCGTATCTAGGAGTGGAACAATAAAATAATAATTATTAATGATGATATTGTAAGTAGTTCCCTCCGAAAGTAAGTACCTACACGTATTTAGAATGTGTCTCGCTCTAATCAAAAGTCAAATTAAAACGCGCACATTAAAAACGTTGTAAAACTCCACATTACACGGTCGACTGCTTACATAAAACTTTTTATGGACCTATCGTTTCAAGTTTTATATTTTACACTTTAATCTACGCGATTTTTAATATACAAATTACATTATAATATGACATTTCGTATATACATAGATTTTATTTGTTTTTGTTATGAGTAGATTACTTTTTTATTTATTAAAGTGTTGCCATATTTTACAACATTTCTAAACTTACTGTCTTATGGACTATTAATATTTTTATGTGATCTGTTTTAATTGATAAAATACGATGTTCTAAAAATTTACTTATGTGAATTATTCTGTCATAAAAATTCAGGAGGCTACAGTCGGTTCATTACTCATTTGTAGATACTCACGAATCCACACTTAACGGAAAAGTTTTCTAGAAATTTCCATAACAAATACGGCATTTGTTCAACAGCTCAATGAAAGATTGTTTTTGTTCTTCGGAATCTGGTGATACTGCGTGCAAAAGTTTTGCGACTAAATTTTTTCCAGTTTTTTTATTGCTTTCATTAATCTGATAAGATTTAGAGGAAGGGAAAGCTTCTTTCACTGTCGACGAGAGACGATCTTTACGAGAAAAAGGAATCGTGGGAAGCCATCTTACTTACCTACTACTTGTTTTTTGCATCCTCACTGCTATTTATAATCCTTAACAAAATACTCTCTTCATCTATATGAAAGATTTGTGGTATATTAACAACCCGATAAGCAGATATCATGTATGTCTCGCAAAAGGTCTCATGAACTTATTTTAAGTTGAAAGTGACATGAGATGCCCTAATTACTTAACGAAACATTTATATTAGGTAGTTCTGGTTGCAATCGGTATTTAATTAACTAATCAATTGCCTTTGACCAGGATGCATTATGCAGTTGAAAGAAATAAAGGGATTTACGACCTCAATCAGAGTACAAGTGTAATACTAATTAAAAATTACATTGCATCTAAAACAACAATCGAAAAACATAAAAAAATATGAAGACAAGAAATGAAATTAAGAAAGAAATTACAAATACAGCCAAATACAACATATTATTACTATAATAAAAATTATAAATCAAGTCCGCCAGGTTTACTAATGGGAAATATCGCTCGTCAGTTGATTCCACCAACATTAATCTGTTCGCTTAATTACAATTGAGTAAGTTAGTACGGTGAAGGCTTCGTATGTAGCCATCTGGAGTTACCTTGATTACCATACGTTTATACACGGGACAGTTAATTTTTCTTAGTAGAATTACATAAGTGTTGAGTTCATCCTATCTTTTAATAGATCATATGTTTTATTTATTTATTTATTCATATGACATTTCTACCATTCAACCCAGGTTTAACAGTATTTTTCCAAATTCATAGTAATTAGATAAAATAAAATAAACAGGAATGAAGTTGGAAAACAAAATCAAGCCAAAAAAGCGAATAGATTATTTTATGTTAGTAGTTAAGTTATTTGTATCTTTCCTAAATATTTTTTTTTTCATCGCTTCGCTTGTGTGGTTGTAGTCAAACAGACACCTTAGTATAACGTCTCCAGAAGGGAATCTTAATGAGGCCTGGAGTGATTTATGGAGGACAGCCGGGACGCCAATGTTTTTATCGTTTTAAGGCCGTTTAAGGACATATTACGAAGTTGTAGTTTTAATGTTCATAATTTTTTCTAGTAATATTATTATAAATTGTGACCTCAAATTATCATCCAGAAGAATACTATTCTTAATTATGACATAAATTAAAATTCGAAATAACATTGGACGTCTAAAAATCATCCGTTTTGCGATTTTGAGATTATATCGCGCCTAAGTTTCCCCATCGAAGTATCTTATTTTATTATTTCTAATATAAAAAGCTACTCAATTAAATGAAACATAATAGCAATGAACCATAATAACAGTAACGATGTTGGATATCATAATAGAGAAATGTAACATGATTTTATATAGAGTAGGCTTAAAGAAACAAAGGCTGGCTGCCGGTTATTCCCTAATTACGTGGGGAATTATATTCGGCATAGTTATTCGCAGTCTCGCGCATTAATTGTCTCTGTTCACGCAACGCTGTCTACTCTGTGATCGTTTGCCTCCGTGCCGTTAATTAATCTGTGTACATGTCTCCCTAGTGCGTTAACGATTGGATCGTTATTAAGTTTTATATCATTCCTTTTTATTAAGCAGTTGACATGTCTTTGGGGGATTTTTAAAAAATCATATTCTATACTATTACTATTAATTACTATCATTATTCATATTACTTTTCAACATTTTACAGAATTAATAGATAAGTTCATATTTTGCTTTTTAAAATATATATTATTTATTCACTGACACAAAATTAATAAATAAATTTACTTTAGATATTAAAATCAACCTAGTATCTAGAGCGTAGGATATAATGCGGCAATTGCTCTTGTTATTCTCAGAGGGTACGGAAAATAATCTAATTTCCCGGGCCAAGGTTATGAGCGCTTTTGAACTCACGTCCGGCACATATTATATTCGTAGAGCAATTTTTTTATATTTATTTACTTGCTTACAAACTGAATTATAATGACTATACAGATCTTTATCCAATTCGTTTACCTAGCTTTTCCTAAACGATCTGTAAAATTAATATGTGGTATTATAAGTATTGGACTCCTTTAATTTGCTGTATATTCGATGCTGCAAGGTAATCTTTTCCTTCATATCGTTATCTTTTTTATTTATCTTGACGTTACGTTTACAATGTAAATTGAGTTTAAACCAATACTACGCGTAAACCACAATATGCACATTAAAAGCTGTTGAAGAGCATACACCAAAACCACAAAAGCACCTTTGTACCGGCACCGGTGGACGTGAATACATTGAGACTGAAAATTAAAAACCCAAGACAGTTCACACGCCGTATTACCGCTCATAATTAAGGGAGGCTCGTTACGATTTCATTGCATTTTCAAGGGTCGTACACGTCTAATTACCGTTCTCGGTAAACAAACGTAGCTTCTGACTCGTCTCGGGGCAATTAAGGGATGTAATTAATGGTAAATGAATAATAAAATGTTGTGTGCGCGCACCCGTAGCGCACCGACATGCCTATGTAATAGCATAATATGATATCCATATAAACAAAAATGTTTCTCCCAAATCACATAGTTACTGTATTAATGAATTATGTTAAGTTTGAGTGTTGATTTATTTAAATTAGAACGACTTACCTAAAAGCGAATTATGAACACGTTATTTTAATTGTTTATTTAGAATAAACTGCCGTTCAGATGACACATAAATTATCTATGTAAGAAGTGGTTACAGAGATAATCTTCTCGTATAGACAAATTCAAGTAAATTGTCTCTTTTTGTAATATTAGAGAGGATTTGCAGAATTACACGGGCAAATTTGTTAAGTCACATCGGACCATGAAATAGGCGTATCGTTTCCCAAGCTCGTAGCACCGTAGCACATGCCGCTATGCAATTTGCTACGTTACGGTCACGAAGCTCTGCCGCGTCGTAATAATGACTAAAGTTATTTTATGTTACGTAATATTACGACTCAAAATTGTTGTTAAGCGCGCAAAGATTAAATTTGTAATAAAAATCGTAGCACGCGGTAAGCAAGGAGATATTGACATAAACCTGTTTATTTTTATTTTGATAAAAATGTACTTGCACGCAATATGCAAATGCAATTTTGCCTCGTTAACTGCTTAACAGACACTGTGCCACAATGTTTGAATATGTCGATTTATTGTTAGTTTTGATGTTATAATAATTATTTTGAAGCAGTAAAACGAGGTCAAGACTTAGTAGATGTTAGTAGAGAAACATAATTCGTCTAGGGCATTAGTGTTATTGATTACTTGTAAAATAATTAAAAATTAATTTATTGCCAATATGACAGTAATCAAAGTTACACCTCTGCACATGCTCTCATATTAATCTATCACATGATGATTCCAGGCGTATCTGCTTCAAGCATTTGCGCAGGCGTATTTGAAATCAGTCAGATGTAAACGTGTTTGTGATTATTGTGCAAATGTTTTGTAGGAATTGGACAAATCAGGAAGTAATTACATTTCCCATGATAGTCCGATCCAACTGCGACTAATTCTTGATAGAAATGATTAAATACATACTTTATAAAATACAGCAGTAACTAAAGCATTATTACATAACTTAATCAAATACTCAATCATTGTTATCTTTTATGCTAATACTGCTGATATTGTTGTTCTCAAAGCACGTTTCCGTATACGAAAGTATGTAGCTGAAAAATTAATACATAAAATACATAAGAAACTGTTGATATTGTAAGTTACTATTCGTATTATGGATGTGCTACGCTGAAGCTACGAGATTGCTACGGATTGCTACGAATGTCACGTATTGCGTGTTCGTCATTGTATTGTACTCAAACTTGGCCACATGTTCTAGTTTACACGGAGAAATGGTTTTTTATACCACAGACACAGTACTGTATTATTTATGAGCCTTTCTTTTGTCTCACCATTTGTCTCAATTCCTGACTACAATATATTTTCGAAGTATGTACGCCTGTGTTAGAAATCATAATTCACATATTATTCGTGAAATTACATTGCAATATAAAATAAGCAAAATGAACAAAAACCACAAATATTATTTTTTAATAATATTTGTGGAATGTATAAAATAACGTTAATTTAATCCTGTTTATTATAAATATTGTCATATATTAACAATTGTTTTAACTTTTGGTTCTAACTGTATTTTATGTGTATCGATGACACTTCGAACTTCCGGCTTACACTGCGTCTTGTCTGGACATTCGATTTTTGAATCACACCATAGAAACTGAGAAATACTTAACGACGAGAAGGGTATTTCGTGTTTTCGTCTTAACGATAAGGCTCGTTCTGTATCGGCTTTAAGTTTAATGACGCCGTTTTGTTTTTTGTAGACTTGATTTTACGCTGATGTCGACGTCGTTTCTGTAATGGTTCTGTTCAAATTTTTTAAAACGTTCCAGAAATGCTCGTCATTTGTTAAAATATTAAAAGAGGGTAGTTGTCAAACAAATTGGTGTTGCACGGTTAGCAGTTTATCGAGCGTTCGAGTGTGGGTATTTACTATTTGTATGCTCAATACATAAATAATTTAAATATAACCTTTTCATTCAATAAAGCCTTTTGTATCCGTCCACTGTTCAACAGACATTTTTTTCTTAGCTTGAGAAGGGTAAAAGCTACACTCTACAACATTGGCGTAGTATATGTTAGTAGACTATGTATATATGTGTATGTATGCATTGACAGATATTAATAAACACTAAGGCGCGCAAGTTGCTTTAGGTTATTTTTCTTCAAAAAGTTGTGACTTAATTTCTAAAAGGTATAAAAATTCTACGAGTTTATTCTTACTATAATTGTAATACATAAAAATCTAATTAATAAGTTTCCGGAGGGATATTTTAAAAGTTCTCCTTATCCGATAACCATTAATCATTAAATGTCAGTCAAATTTAAAAGTCAAAATGCTTTCAACTCTGATGACGGTTTTAGCTAATGGACGTATCTGAGGCTGACGGCTGCGGATATCCTTCCAAGCATGCATCATTAGCGGAAGCATGTAAAGTTACGTTGCCTGTTTATATAAAAAGAGTAACGAACATAAAAATAGAGTTTAAAATAAATAAGTCATAAATATAATTGCGACAATTGCACACACGGCTATGGGATTCCAAATTAGGCAATTAAATGCCCGTGTTATGGAAATCGGACAGGTAATAAACTTACATAATACATGTGATATAATACTCTTTTTATTACATCCAGGCACAGAACAAATGAATGTCTTCATCACACAAACCTTTGTTCCAAATGGGTATTACATGTTAATCAGATTGTCGCTTCAAATTTTTTATTTTCCGACTCTACAAAAGAGTTCTTTAATATAGAGACATATCCACCGCGCGATGGTACAAGCCGTGTCATATATTTGATTGACCATTAGTTTATTAGTCACAGTTTTAAAACTACTAAACACATCTACACACAAAATGTCAATACTAATTTGCATTTTTGACAGGTTGTAATAGAGACTGTAAAAACCAATGCTAATATTTCTATTAAAATGCATATTTAAATTTGCACTAGATCAACCGGAAAACCTTTGAGTTGATAATGGAGGGGCGAGGCTCTAGCGGAGCTCGCAAACGGTATACGGAACCGGACGTATCGCTAGATACTATTATATGCGCCAACTAACCATTTACACAAGTGTTTTATGTACTTTAAGCTATCTATACACAAACTTCTATAGTTATTCAAGCGTTTATAGTTATTTAACGTGGCAAAAAATTTATGAAATTAAGCATCGTAAGAATGATATAGTCTACGATGATTCAGTGCAATTGCATAGGAAATTGGCATTTGTATTTGAAAATGGAATTACATTGTATGCAGATATAAAAACCCACGTGATAAAATATTAGATGAAGAGAAATAAATCTTACTATCTCCTCGTACAGCTAAAAGCAAAAAAAAAACGTTGAAAGCAATCAGTTTTTGCACTCCACCTCTAAATTAATTACGAGGCAACCGATCCCGCTGAAGACGTATCGCGGCGGAAGCAAAAAAGCAAGATTAATTGGCGAATAAATAGCCAATCTAGTGCGGAACAGCGTATGTTCGTACTTAATCATACTACAACTTTAATACAGTCTCATGGGCTAATAAGTTTCCTGTAACATGAGTGTTTTATTTTAACTGCGAGTATAATCAGTTGTATCAAATATAGGACTTTACTTACATGACTGATCTCATGGTTAAGTTTGGTTGGTCGTGGGTTCGATTCCCGTCGATCGATATCAACACGGTTTTACCGAAAGGCCCAGCTAGATTATAATATGTTTAGAACAAATTACGCTTAACCGTATGGCCGCGTAATTCCTGATCCCGTAGGAATTTTGGGATAAAAATTACTCCAAACTATAAACTACTCTATCTTTCAGTGAAAGTTTCTTCAAAATTGGTTCAGCCGTTCCGGAGATCAGTTCGGACATAAAGACAGGTAGATAGACGAAAATTGTAAACAAGTTGCGTTTTAGCATGGTATAAATACTCGTAACTACGAGTATAACCATTTGATAAAACACAGGTATTTTGAAATCACACACAAACACTTCAATTTTATTTATTTGAATAGATGACATTAATTTAACGTAAAATCGAGTTAAAACATTATGTTGTAAAAGACGGTATGAAAAAATCTCCCTTATTAAAATTAATATTGCAATTGTTGTCGTTAAAGAAAAGTTAATGAGCTATGTTCCCTAACGAGCTTTTGTGTCGCTTTTGAGATGTCGACAGCGGAAGCACTGTCGCGGGGCCTTCAGAGCTTGGACCAGTTTTCATTTAACCAATACGGAGCCTCGTAACATCTTTCGTTTCAATCTGAAATTGAAATTTTAATAACATTCCGTTCGACGAAGAATTAATATAGACAAGCGGTTCACGGCTGATTTGCTTTTGCTCTCTGTTCCCGGAATTTTAATCTATGCTCAAATAATTCCTTGGAAAGTTATCAAATTGTTACGTATTTTTTAATATAATAGGCGCATAGATAATGATTTCAAGATAATGTATACACATATTGGAATTCAATATATAAGTACATATATGATTATATTTTTATCATGCTTATACAGACGATAGGTTAATTTCATGATTGATGAAAATTGATCTCCGCATTCGTTCCATATTTGAAAGTAATTTGACATTATGTTTGACAGCCATTTCCTGTAATATCATCCGCCCTTTCTTGTCAACAAAATGAAAGGAATAAATCAATTATTTCTTTTACACTAATTTCTTTTCTACAAATCAGCCGTTTTTATAATAACAACGCTTTTAGAGTTAATATAACGCAGCCCTAAATGTGGGTAGGTTGTACTAATGTACTGTAATTTCGGGACATACACAACCTTTGTGCTCTTGCTAATGTCATCAGCGTTACACAATATTTATATATACGTTACGTTATTCGTTAACGCCATCTGCGTATTACTGCGGCGTTGTGGCTATATTACCGTGCGTTAAACTTAACGACCATCTGGAATAAAACCCTTTTAATGCTCCTATTATTGTGCTGCAACTGAGCTGTAATAAGTGTGTTCAATATACATATCTATGAACGGTTTATAACACTTTTTCTTTACGTTTTCTTTTATTTTCTTTCCTCCAATAAGACAGCGTCAACCGAATAACGTATGATTAATTTCGAAATAATTAATTTCATATTATATAAGTACTCAAAATAATGTGCTTGTTACAATAAAGTTGAAATT
>DWQT01004557.1:0-11143 GCA_018244895.1 Myscelus amystis hages
TGTAAGGACAGAGATATTTGGCACTCGGTGCGCCCTGCCTACCCCGTTAGGGACCCGGCGTGATGGCTATGTATACATATGAATGTAAAATCCAAATACAGTTATCCGCAATAACAGTGAAAAGTACACTTACACTACGGTTTAAGTATTAGACTTATTTGATTTCTTAAGTACTTAACTGCGTTGAAGTTTCTCCGTTTCTCCAGATTTCCGTCTAGTGTTCCCCACGGGGGACGGGCTGGCGGTCTCGTTCCCCCTGCGGCTGGCGTCTCGCCGCGAGCACGGCGCCGCGCGCCTGCTCACGCTCAGCCGCCGCGACAAGGCCGAGGCGAAACTCAGGCTCGCCCGCCGCTGCGTATTGGCCGCCTTCAACTCGGCACTGCTCGGACAACGGTAAGTATATTAACATTATCTCGAAAATTACCCGTATTTTTTGCTGCTCGTAGTTCGTAGTAAATGCAGGGAAATTAGGGGGAGTTCTAGGGCAAATAGTACCAGTGATCTAAACTGACAGCTGTCAGAATTGTATTTGACAGCTGCGTTCCGTTTTAACGGTTTTTGATTAGATTATTTTACAAATTTCTTTTTCATTTATACTCTTTTATTGAAAAGTAATTGTAATAAAATTAAACGTTATAGTAACTGCGTTCTTTTCCTCGAGATTTTTTCAACCCTTCTATTGTTTCACTGCTGACAACGACTCTTTCATAATGAGTAGGTTTAAGACCTACTCCACCACGCTGACCAAGCACAGAATGTCCGGCTTCACATCTCGCAGACTATATAGGACTTTAAACTTTAAACTTAAAGTGTTTTTACCGTTACAGTCAACAATATTTAATATTTGTGGATTAGATAAAAATACATTGTTTTTCTCAATTGAATTTCTTCGCATCTGCACTTACTATTCATACTTTTATTATTCTGTTCAGCTTCTATAGAAATAAGCAAAAATAAAGTATCCGTTTCGTACGTTTATCATTCAGTCCACGACGATACAATTTATCGATCACCGATAGCACCCCGAACCCTGACCTTTCGTCGTATCGTCGCTGATAGCCGTCGAATAAATAACCCACAGGGAAAATCGTTTATTTGAGTCCCTGCGTAAAACTATAGGAGTCATGGGAATAGCCATAGCTTTGTTATGGGGGTTTGATAGTATGATAGTATACATTTTATTCCCCAAATGTTTTTTTACCCAAACTTCACTTAGCCGCTTAGATAATGTTTAAATACTTATTGATAAAAATGGTACTCAAGTCGGTATAAACTTATAAGTGAATATTGAAGAAATATTAAAACACAAGATACCGAAAAATATCAGATATTGGAACAGTAATTCAGTTCGCGGTATAATCGGTTTAGCTCCGATCACAAATGAATATTCTCCGCCCGTAGACGTTTCGTTACCGCCGGCGGATTTCGCCGAGATTGCGTTATGTCGAACGGAAAGTATTTTATTCTTCCGACTCACGCGAACGTAAGCGAAACGTTCTAGCAAGGCAAAGGAGGCAAGTGATTAAATCGTGTTATGTATTGTTGCAATCGGAAAAAGAGATCAAAAATAAAAATAATAGCATTTTTGTAAAAGTGGTAACAACTTCGTAAAAATGTTAGCAACTTCGTAAAAAAATTATGCTAATGTCATAAAAAGAGTGACTGGTAAATACTGGCATGAAAAGTCGGTTGGAATCTGCTCAAAATAATGCTTGTAAATTTTTAAACCTTTTGCATAATTTCATAATCAAACACAATTACTAGCCCATTAGTAATAATTAACCACTGTACGCACAAGCCAGTCAATAATGGCAATATTATATACCATTTTCGTACATATGACGGAAGAAGACAGTTTGGCGTTCATTAATTACGCAGTCGGTCCACACGACAAAGTGTTACGACATTCGACCTGCCAGCGTTCAGCAAATTATCGGGCGATTACCGTACAATCTAGTATCTGTCCATTCAGAACAGGCCGCAACTGGTTGAAACAAGTCACGGCTTTATTCGCTGAATCATGATTCATCTTGTACAATTGATAGATTGATATAATATTTCTTTTATTTATATTTACATTGTATGTGTAGCAAACGTAAGAAAATATAAATATCGTAGAGTTCCATTTAGCCAAATGTTCTGTAAGGCTTGTGAAGAATGAGTATATGGGTAACCTGCGATACTAGGGCCTTCTCAATCTGAATACTTGCGTCCCAACAGTGGGATGTTATAAAGATAGATAATGGCGAACTACCAAATAAGGAAGCTAGACAATTTATCTTATGTGGTCGGCCGTAGGTCGTAGAGCTAGGTCAAAACCTAAATTAACCTTTATTGATCGGTAGGAGGCTGTTAACTTAATTGAGTCATCAAGCGGACTTAGGAGGAAATTAAGTACAATGCGTTATAACCTTTCGAAAGGAGATTGACTCATTTTTTGTCTAAGTATATCTGGCCATTGTAGGAAATAGCACAAGATTTTTGCTCAGCACTCAAATGTTCTATTCATTCTTCTATACATACTCTTACGTACAGTTATTTAAATTTGTGCAATTTGATTGATATCATTTATCTGCTTTGAGCAATCCTGAAACTGAAGTTTTTGTCCTGAACAAAATTCGTTCGTGTAACATTTGACAATCAGCAATTTAGCTCAAAGTCTATTTAAGGGGTCACCATGAATAAATGGATTGTTACAGTTCGAAGCCAATAACTCGTCACGGCAGCACCGATGAGATATTAACCAGCATTAAGAACGGGAACTATTGGAGGAACAGCACAAAACCCGATATCATCCCGGCGGCATCCGGCGAGAGCGACGCTCTGGACCGGGCCAAGGGCAGGCGGCGATCTCGAAGGAGCCGCCCGGCGACGTCTTACGGATTTCCAGAAATTTCCATCACGAGCCAATCGGACTCGAAGACAATGAGACGGAAGTACCACACCTTAAAGAGCTTGGTGTACACGGAGCCGGTGGAGAGTATCAAGGAGCTGCGCGGGCGGCCGCGCTCCGCCGGCTCCACCGTCAGGAACAAGGAAGTGTTGAGCAGACCGAGCATTCTGGAGACGCTGGATTTCATTAACAGCGTCAAGGATGCGCTGTGTGGTGAGAATAAACCTGTATATTATATTGTAGTCGCATAAAGACTGTGAGCGCGGGGCATAGGGAGTGACGTCACAGGTCGAGTGGCACAACTTTTGGCGGGAAGAGAGCGCGGGCGCCGCGACGGATAGTACGGCTTGAGGCGGGAAAAGGAATGTAGTTGTTTGTGTTCTAGAGAAGTTTAATTATTGTTACTTGTAATGTGATCGAATGAGCGCGTGTGATTATTTAATTATGTAGTCGAGTTTCAGTTCGACTATAATGTGAATTGTACGAAAAGGCTTAGTTTTTTGGATTGTGTAAATAAGGAAACAAATGTTTTATAGTGGATGAGTCCGGAACCTCAGATGTGGAAGACGCGGCGTGGTCGACAGATGACGAATGGCTTTTGGGGCAAACGGCTCCACTGAACTTGTTGGCCGTACGCTCTGGCGGACATAACTTACACTTGGCCTTAGGGGACTTGGTGTTGGCTCTGCTGCATCGGGGAAGATTTACTGTGAGTGTAACAGTTTATTTCTAACTTACTCGTACATTTAGCCTAAAATTAATTAGATATTTTTTTGTATCTGAGAAATAGGTTTAATCAATTTTAAAGGTTCATCAACTTCATCGGTTTTGATTACCGCTAAATTGCTTTTAAAGAATCCTGTTATGGCAACCTTTCATAGCTATCGGAGTTACCCACTTAACGTGTTTTCAGAAGCATGGAACACTTATAATCCTATTGTCTGGTGTAGTAATAAAACAATTTGGTAATGTTTATATGGGTGCTCCCGGTCCCGTAGATCCTGCAGGAGCTGTGCGGCGGGCTGGGGGCAGCGGCCGAGGGCGCGCTGTTCGCGCTGCACCGGCTGGCGCGGGCCGCGCGCGCGCGCTCCAGTGAGCGAGCCTCGGGGTCAGTCGGCAGGCTGCAGAGCCTTCGCGCGGGAATTAACCTTGCTTTGAAGCTCTTTAGTCTAAAGCACATCGTAGTTGATGATTGTTTCATACAACATAATAAAATAAAATTTATAATAACTCTTTGCAATAATGACTATGATATTGATTCAACAGGTTTAATTTTTATTAATCAATCAATCGATTAATGAATCAATCAAGCTTATTTGTAGAACTGTACATAAGGTTGGAATATGCAACATTGGATATTTGCGATGTAAAATTATTATGAAGATTCTTTCTGCCTTCTAGTTCATGGAAGCTTCCAGAAGTGGAAGGAAGTGAGCAGGAAGCTCCGCAGAAGTACAAAGCGAGACCTGTAGACTACACGTCCGGGGACGAAGCCCCGCAGCCCCCGCCCTTACCGCGACATGTCAGCAAAGATCGCCCGGTAAATAACAAAAATGTTAATTATAACTTTTTTATATAACGTATTTTTATACCACTAACGCATTAGGCTAAGGACCTGTAATGTTAGTCATGTATGAAGAAATAAATAAATAAATAAACTATTTCTGCCGGTGACCTCATTCATCCTGCATTACACAAAATACAGCGACCAGCGACCCTTAGATAACATATTTATAATCAACGCAAAATTGCCGTTTCTTGTTAATGGCTTCCTTTGTCATACAGTCAATTTGTCAAATTTACATTATAGAGTTAACATTAATCATTCAAAATGATCAAAGACAAAATTTTAATAACCTTATTTAGTTACCTTGGATCAAGCCAAATTCATTAACTCATTAAAAAAATCTATAAGGTAAATTAAGCTAACAATGCTGGTCATAATCAGCCATTTGTGAATACAGATAACAATACACCACGAGTACATGCCGCCGAAGCGCCTTCAAGAGCTGGAGCTCCATCTCAATCACTTAGAGCAGGTGAAGTCTCGACTCACCTTGAGCCAGAACTTGAATCAGCCCTCCCAAGACTGCACGGGGATTATAAACCCAATTTACGACATTAAAATCCCAAGGGACAAATTCAGTGTGAAAAGAACTAAGTCCTTAGGGAGGACTTTTAGTTCTAGGAATCTCGGGATGGAAATTACTAGGTATAACATAACTTTAGGTCATAAGAGTGGCAAGAAAACGAACGACGTGGTGACGGCGATGAGCGACACGACCGGGGAGACCGGCCTGGACGTGAAGAGCAGCTTTTATCAAAGATACAGTACTGATAATATTGTCGGTGACTCGTACAGAATAACTAGGGCTACTATTGATTGATTAATATAATATCAATTGATTGATTAATACAATTTCAACTGATTGATTAATACAATTGCAATTGATTGATGGATTCAATTTCAGTTGAATGATTGAATCGATTTTAATTGATTGATTCAATTTTAATTGATCGTTTCATTCAATATTGTTTTATTGTTTATTCAAACATGTTTAATTGATTTATTAGTGTTTGGTTGATTGATTCATATTTATGTGATTGAATGATTAATTTCATTAATTTGCCACTAATAGTACGGGTTATTAGAGATACTGTTTTTTTTCGAATGATCAAGCAGTATATTAAAACAATTTTATTAACATTAAAATATGCTTGATAATGAATAAAAATAGTGTTACAATGTTGGTATTAAAATCAGCGGAATAAATAATAAATAGCGTATTAATGTTAAAGTGTAATTTATATTACCAGTAGTTCAGGTTGTTTCATGTAGATAATGGTATTGTACTTAAAAGTTGTGTTTGTTTAAATAAAATAATTATTAATATTACGATTTTTTCTTTCGTTTCTCGTGATCTGTTCTAATCTCTGAAAATACAAATCTGATTTGAGTCGTGGGTTCAATTTTCAGGATAAACACTAGTGTGACGTCCGTTTATCATGTCATTATAAATGTAATAAAAATAACTACATAAATATTAAAAAGTAAGTATATTTGAAAATATGTGTGTTTATAAGCTATCCAGTTACCATGACATGCATTTATTGCCTACGTTGGAATCAAATCGTAGTATAAAACAAAGTCGCTTTTGATTCCTGTTTCTATGTATGCATAGATCTTTAAAATTACGCAACGGATTTTGATGCGGTTTTTTTAAATAGATAGAGTGATTCAAGAGGATTTACGTGTATAACTAGCTTTTGTCAGCGGCTTTGCATGCGGTGCAATTCAAAATTTCTTAATGACAATAAGATAAAAAATAGTATATGAATTTCGATATTCCAAAGATAGCAGGAAATTTTCACGGTATAGGGAAAGGGGAATTGTTTTACTGCGCGCAAAGCCGCGGGCAAAAACTAGTTGTAAATTATACTGTAGTATTCAATACGGTATTTATAACTGATGAGGTATTGTTGATTTTAGTATTCAATACCATTATCTGCGTCGCTAAATAATTCATAGCGTTCGCGATTTATACTTTATTTATGTAAATGGCTGTCAATAAAATGTTTTACGGCCCGAATGGAGAGGTATCGGGAACGGCGATTTCATTACGCAACTCAGCTGGATGCGCGCTCAAATTATGGTGTTTACGCTTAAATACAGTTTTACACCGTTTACTGGAGACAGGCCTCTTGTCTTAGGGAAAACAGCTCGACTTGACTGGCCTCGTGGTCGAGTAGTTAGATACCCTGACTGCAAAACCAGAGGTCGGGGGTTCGATTCCCACCCAGAAAAAATATTTGTGCGATGAGCACATTTGTTTGTTCAGTTTCTGGATGTAATAAAAATATTTATATAAGTATTATATCATACGTATATATGTATTTTTATCAGCTGTCCGATGACCATAACACAGGCATTAAATTGCCTAATTTGGAATCGGACAGTCGTGTGTGCAATTGTCCTAAGATATCTCTACCACTCGACCACGAGGCCAACATTAACCAACACAACATGTCGTTTTATCGTAGAATTATTATATATCACGTTATGTGATTACACCAAATCGTCTATTGTACGCCAAGCAATTTGCCAATATCGTTAACAGCTCGCGCGACGAACTTATTTACCGAAGACGAGCGGAAAATTTGTTACCGACGCCGTTCATATAATCTGTTGTTGTGAACTGAACAGGACGCGACCGGACCTCGGTAATAATAATATAATACGTTGGGACTTTTCACATCCATCTGATACCAAACTATGATAGAACGACTGTTCTACGAAAAATATGAATGTCTCAATATAATGTTGATTGGGAATTTAAGTCTAACAGTCGCATTCATTAACTTCTGAAATACTGGTAACAATAAAAACAATGTACTTTGGTGCTTTTAGTGCGATGATTTTGCTAACCACAATAGATTAACTAACTCTTCTTTTAAGTCCACCTTGAGAGGAATGACTAATTACGAGTAATACGTGTTATTGAAACGTTTACGTTTTTTCAAAATTCAATCAAACATATTAGTATAATATAATGACACTGAAAGCCAGTAGCCTCTACAAAAGCTAAGTGTGACTTTCACTGAGTAGCAATTACACCATTTAGTTTAATTTATTTGTAACTGATTGAAGACTATAACTCGAGTGTTGATAGACGTAGGTGCCCAGGGAGACCAAGACTGTCCTATCTCGACCAAATAGTTCAGACACTGGCTGACGGGGGAGTCAAGAGTCTTCGAAGTGTATGCAAGAGAGTGATGGAAGTGGATGAAGCACGACAGGTTTGTAAGGACAGAGATATGTCGCATTCGATGTGCGCTGACTACCCCGTTAGGGACCTGGCGTGATGGTTATATTATATCATAATAGAAGACTATTGAGCGAAATTAACTTGTCCTTCCATTCTCTCTTTTGTTGTTTCCTTATAAAACGTCAAATATGGTTCTCGGATGTCTGTTTCTTTCGATCTCTTATTGCCGTAGCACGCGTGTAGAGTACAAGCGACCGGCTACCGGATATTCATTAACTGGCGGCGCGCCGGCCGGCAATTTGCCAATTCGTTCAAGGTGTGACACTCGACCTTGGTGCACACAGCTATTGATATTGATAAATTGCATCGCTTACAATGCGAGGAATCGTCGAGACATCAATCAAACGCAGCAATTGCCAACACTGTGATATTGTAACTCCCGGTGCGAAATGATGGTGACTCATATGTATAATGTCATATCATGTTCCTGTGACATAGAGATCTTCTCTAGCTAATTTTTCAATATCTATCATCTACTCAACTATACACACAAATGTTGACCTGACATCTAGATTTAAATTGACATCTACATTAAAAACGATATTATATAATCACTAAAGACTAGCTTCTGCCCGCGGCTTCGCGCGCGTTTAATTCGGAGTAAAACATTTCCCCTTTCGGATACCGTGAAAATCTCTTGCTATCTTTGGAATATCTAAATTCATGTGCTACAATATTACTTCTTGCCATTAAGAAATTCTGAATTGCAACGCGTGCGAAGCCGCGGACAAAAGCTATTATAGTTATACATGTAAGCCTTCCTCTCGAATCTCTCTATCTATTAAAAAAAACCGCATCAAAATCCGTAGCGCAGTTTTAAAGATCTACGCATATATACCAATAGGAAGCGAAAGCGACTTTGCTTTTTACTACGTAAAGATATGATTTTGGAAACCGCACAATATCGTTTCTACAACTTCAACGCAGATAACTAATAAAAAGTGCACGATACATACTTTATAATATAACTATCCGTCTCAATGGACGCCTGGATGAGATCGTTTCTCGTAATAAAACCGCCATTTGTATCGCAATGTATTATTATGTTGTATTTATTCCTTTATCCTTTGAAAGGTTACATATAAATCCATTTAAATGTACAGAATATGGAAGGCTGTTAGTATTACGAGCCTAGTTACATTCGTGAATTTCCATAAAGCTCCTGTAATTCATACGTAAACGAGTCTTGAATACCTTTACATATGCGACGAATTTACATTTGAATGTATCGTATGCGAGTTCTCGTCAATTAAAGTCTATTTAAGTAGGTATAAACCTTCATATTTACATAATGTTTCCTCCGTCGTTGCAAAGACAGCGTTCCGTCAGAGACGACACAAATCACATCACGGTACATTTATTCATAGATTTAACAGTCAAAATACTTGCCCACACACGCCCACTGCTGGAAAAAGGCGTCCTACAAACGGACAGATCTTATGCTTCTGCGTTTTAAATTAAGAATGGAATGAAAAATTTGAAATATTTTCATACTTTCTTCTTTGTACGATTTCATTCCAACCTCGACCCATATATAGGTATATGCTTATCAACTGTCCAGTTACCATAACACAGGCATTAATTGGCCTAATTAGAATGAGATAGCTGTACGTGGAATTGTCCCAATTATTATCATACGCCTCTTGTGATTGTGAGCATCCTAATTTGTTTATTAGTGTATACAGCAATATCATTCACGTTGCAAAAGTTATACGTGTCAGAGCCGGGAGCGGAGCAGGATAAACGGGCGAGTGTTGCCGGTGCGGGGCGGAATTAAATTAAACTTCCAACTCGCTAGTTGCCAACGTGTAAAGTTTAAGTGAACTTCAGCCGTGCCTCGACTTCACGTTGATGGCTTTGAATATTTTAACCGCTTAATTAATAGCCATTCCGTTATAGCGGCGCTAAGGAAATGTCTCACTGTTGTGTACGTGTTAAGATTGTTATATACGAGTATGTAATATAGGGACCGTATTTATGAATGTATTTATTAATGTAAGTGATGCTACACTGGAATGACTTTAATGCTAAATTAAGATTTACTATTACTATTATACCGTCACGCTAGGTCGCTAACGGGGTAGACAGAAAGCACCGAGTGCCAAATATTTCTATTTTGCATTCATCACTCTCTTGCATACACGCTGGTTTCGGAGACTCTTGACCCCCCCGGCAGCAAGTGTCTGACCTATTCGGTCGAGATAGGACAGTCTCGGTCTCCCGCGGCACCTACGTCCATCAACATTCGCGTTTTATATCTGCTTCATCATGTCCACATGCCCAAACCATTGGAGCATTTAATTGTGATTTATGACAATTATATGTGGTAATTCACTAGTATTTTGGTTTCATTATGCTGGTTTATTTCGATGTGTAAATAATTGTTATTCTGTTGGAGGTTCACTGTTTCACGGTATCATGTAACGGCTCGCAGTGTATTATTTGGGGACTATTTGCGTGTGTGTTAAAACGCACACTAATACAATGTCGATTGTTTTGCGCTGTGCAAACGTAATATTAGTACTGAAATCCTATATGGAATATACAATTAAGTTTGGTACAAAGTTTGGTAGTGGAGATATTGACTACAAATTTGTTTAGGTGTTAGGCTATATATAAAGATCCAGCTGACCCGGCAAACGTTGCTTTGCTATATAAATTATGATTAACACCCCCACAAACCCCCTTACAGGTGGAATTTCGTAAAATCCGTTCTTAGCTGGCCTCTACTCGCCGAAAGGAATATTCTTACCAAAGTGTCTAGGTCTTCTGGTTCCAGAGATACCGTGATGAGTTAGTATATCACTGTAAATCTCCTATATACACATATATAGATAGATAGATATAGGATATTATTAGGGATGGTACCGCATTACAACTAAAGAAATGTGATGTTAATTTTGAAATTGTAGCAGTAGTGGTTTAGTAAAAATAAATAAATAATAGTATAGAAGTATCAGACGTGTCTGGGATTACTTTTCAGTTTTCTTGTCATAACTCTTAGTCTTTAGGATTTTTATTATGTTATGTATGTATGTAAACTTATAAATGTATGTATGTAATAATATAACAGTACCCCGAGTGCATGCCACATATGAGCGTACTCGTAATTACATTAATTAAGTCATCACTCGGCTCCTACGGCCACGGTTAATTTATAATTGAATCGCTAATTGGAGACGCTCGTAGCACGTCTACGGACCGCGCGTAGCTCAGAGCTACGATAATATTTTAGTATTTAGCTAAATTACTACTAAGATTTGTGATACATTTTATTTATTACTATAACTTAGCAAATATATGTATATATAATAATATGAACCACTTATTATGGTAAACAAAAAAACACAATAGAGGTATCAAGGGACACCCAGATGGAACGAAGTTCCTTTCGATTAATTAGTGAAGGAATTGTAATAAATTA
>DWQT01004558.1:0-11142 GCA_018244895.1 Myscelus amystis hages
TTTTGGTACTGTATTTGTTTAGGGGCGAGCGGGTGGCGCCACCCCCCCCCCCCCCCCCGGCGGGGGGGGGGGGGGGGGGGGGGGGGGGGGGGGGGTGGCTTTAACAAGCAATGCGACAAAGTTGAAACATATCATTGTTATTTCACGTGAACAACAAGGATATACGGGCAAACTATTTTAATAACAGAAATGGTAATTTGTCACGCGAATTAACACAGTGTTTGTTGTATTGGAATTTTCCAAAAACAAAATTATCTTTTGTTTAGTGCACTTATTCGTTCTGGAATTTCAAAGGAAACAACACAAAATGTCCTATGTCATGTCTTTAAAACTTAAATGATGACTTCTTAAGTTCGTATTAAAGCGCATGGCGTATAAAATCCGTATTGTTCCGTCGGCATAGTATTTCAAAAATATTCGTATTCGATTTTCAAATTATGATTTTTACAACAATCTGTCGTTCTACCGCCTTTATTACATTATAATCAAATACACAAAAACGCTTTCTATTCAGCGATATGAATATTTCATACAAGTCGTTCATCAATTTCATTCATTAATGCCTTGGTGGTACGATGTTACGGTAATTACCGCACGCGCATTGCTTATTGGGTTCGATTCTCATCCAGGACGAAAATTACACAGTGAGCTTTTTTTTTCTTTTGTGTCTGAATGTAATAAAAATATCTATTTATACATTTTTTAAATATGTTAAATAATAGGACGTAAATAGTAAAAAAAAACAATTATTATTATTTAATATATACATCCTGCATTAAACGTACGTAACATGCGTAACTTTGAAAAATCTGGCATGGCAGTATATGAACTTAGACCATCGGAGCTTCGGACTGTAATTCAGATCACTGAGCTGTCAGCGTGTTTTGGCGACAGAAGTGAAACATACGATAGAATAGGTGACTTTCATTGCCGACACAAAATACACGCCCCATTATATATAATTTACTTGCTATAACAAGAAAATGGGAGGTCTACAAACATGCTCGTATATAGTGAGTTCATTAGTCAAAGTCATCGCTACAAATTATTACTCACTTCCATTCACCGACTTTCCTATTTTATCCCAATTAGGCACAACAAATGTGATTTGACGAAGGGACTGCTATCATAGACTTGCTTAACTATTAGGTTATCAAATAATATTTGGACTGGCCCCGTGGTCGAGTGGTTACAGACCCTGACTGCAAAACCGGAGGTCGTGGTTTCGATTCCCACTCAGGAAAAACATTTGTGTGACCGGCGCCTTTGTTTCTTCTGTGTAATAAACACATCTATATAAGTATTATATATGTATTATATATGTATGTATATAGTATATATGTATATAGTATATATGTATATATGTATGTTTATCGGCTATCCGGTTACCATAACACAGGCATGAAATGACCTTATTTGGAATCAGATAGCCGTGTGTGGAATTGTTCTAAGATATACATATTGAATAAACTAAAGTTTTTTTATTTTATTTAAAGGTAAACCAACTTATCATTGCTACGCTTAAAATAACATTACATAATTGGTTTCGGTGTGATTCGGTGACATATGTCGAAATGAAATAAATGACATTTTATATAAGATTGCTGCATACAATTTTGAAAACAGCCACAGTAATTTCAAAGGATAATCACGGGACGTATATAAGGATGACCATACAAATAGACATACGCGGTTGTTACTAAGCTTTAAGCTCTTTAGTGCTATCGAAAGCGCAACTCGTGCAGCCATCACTCCGCCAAGCTGCCACTTTCGCGTTTAATTGCAGTTCGACGTTTTAATGATAATTTCATTTCGGTACACTTAATCGAGAGATTGACGCCCGATAACGCCTACAGGTTCTTTCGCCTGAGCTTTTTAAATCAATCACTTTTCTAGATAATCATTTTCTCGCTGAAAAAAATGTTCGCACGCTTGTAAGTACGCTTTCTAGGCCGTTGAAAGGGGTTTTGAAATTAAGCAGTTCTCGCCCTTCATTTTTGTTATCAGTATTGGAATCGAAAGAAATCGACATTGGAATTTGAAGGAAATTCATTGCTTACATCTTATTGGAGTCTGAAAGTCTGAATTTTTAGATTACTTACTAGAATTATAAATAACTTCTGTTACGGATTGGAATGGGTTCAATACTTTATGAAATTATTCGACCTAGAAATAACAAAATTAAAATATTTGTATAGATACAGAAAATAGCCAATTTATGTGACTTCCAGTATCAATATCAGTGACTAATCATCAATGCCAAGTCGGTAACGCACGACTGGTTAAACAATTGACACCGGAATAATCTTGCTCACCTTGTTTTCTGTTTACACGGCTAGCACTAAAAGCGAAACGACATGTTGATATACTCCTTAATAACATAAAATCGGCTTCTAAGTCTTACAGACCAAGTTACTGCTACGCAGCTTAAGTCATGTTACCAATTACAATTCACGCAAAATACCTATTACAAACGCAGGAAAAGTTCCACCCGAAATCAATTTATGCAGTCTGATACTCGACAAGTTTGTCACTAGTAACGTAGTCAAATGATGATTTTCTCACAAGGATTCTTTTTTGTTAAGTATCGATGTTTCAAATCTCGGCAAGAGATGGCGCCACCCATAATACACATCTTGAATCACGCTATCGAAGTTTTCTTAACGTTGGCATACATATTCACAAACTTGTAATAAATGAAAATTGAACGTTAGCGAAAGAAAAACAATGAATAATTATCTAATCTGTAGGAAACAATCTTTCCTGAAATTGTAATGTAAAAAGTTCGCTCATAACTTTACTGAGAAATGTGCATTTCAAGTCCGGGAAGTAAACTGAGGACTGGCTGAAAGGGTCAATAGGTCATTCCGATATTATGGCGAGTTTATACCCGGTTCGCGTGTACGGGCGTAATCTAACATAACTTAGACTATTAGTTAAATCCGGAGCACGACCGTTGCTTATTCCACGAAATGTGTTATGTAAAGATAGAAACGCAAGGGGTTCGGTTCATTAAGAACTAATGAAGGTTTCGTGCGTATTTAGTATAAGTTGTCGAGATTTACAATGACTGCTCTGTAGCAGTCTGTGCATTACAATGATCGAGAATTTCGGTCCTATTTAAGATTGCATACAAATCTCTATCGACTGTACCTAATGTGCACTAGCGATACGTCGATCGTCGTGTTCATTTAAAAGACGTATAACGGGGTTCAGCTTGTCAATCCAAGGAGTGTTTTTGGAACGAAGTTCCTTATCGCGCGTTGAGAAGGAGGCTAGACGGAAAAAAATCAGATGAAAAGTTGTCACGACACTTTTTGCTAGAATTAATTTCATTTATTACAATACCTTCACTAATTAATCGGAAGGAACTTCGTTCATTCCGGGGTCCTGTTGACACCTCTCTTGTGTTTTGTTTTTACAATTGGCATCATTTATTTATGGAAGAGCCCGAGTTAAAGCCTACTAGAGCGGGCAAAGAAATATTCTGCTTAAAACACATACTCCTACTAAAAATAAAATATCACTGATTTCATTTCACTTAACTCAAAGCAAATCTGTAATTTAAATTGATATTATAAAATTGACCACCTTTTACAGCTACCCGTTATAGAGTCCTGTTTTCGTCCTTCCAACCTTCAGAATGCTTCGGAGATACTGAAATCCCAGCCAGCAAGCTATCACCGCTCGCTTATAGGAGTCATGACCAGTTAGTTCATCAGGCAGATGACGATAAAGCGAAGTTGCAGTTGAAATGCACCCAGCGTTCGCGGATTGCGGTGTAATACAAGCGTAATTTACGAACGAATATCCCGGCTGACGCTGATACGTATAATATTGAACGATGTTTTGTCGGTTTCGGACGTCGAGCGGCGCGCGCTGTGATTTACATATCGTTTCGCGTAATCCGATAACGCGCTAATAAGGCCGTCATGACTGCGCCGTGACGTAACGGACGCGGTAACTAAATAACATTAGCCCAGTTCCACGAGCCCGATGAAACCGCTGATTCGGGACAATGAAAGCTGCGGGATTAGCGATTTTTGCTTATCCATTACGTATTTTCACTGTTCATTAGCCGGGGAAATGTTATCAGTATTATAGTACATACATATGCATGTATGTACATACATATATACATACATACATAACCATCACGCCAGGTCCCTAATGGGGTAGGCAGGGTGCAGCGAGTGCCAAATGTCTCTGTCCTTACAAACCTGCCGTGCTTCATCCACATCAATCACTCTCTTCATGTATTTAAACTTTATTGTATCTACAATACGATAGAGACCTGGGCGTAATGGTTATGTGATGTATATATGTATGTATGTACAATACGGTCAAAATAGAAGAGTTGACACACAAATCTGTTTACACAAATGTGTAGGTTGTTAGGCAGGTACTCAAAAAGTTGTGTACACAAAATTGCTCCAATATTAATGACCTAGTAAAGAATATTCGAACCATCTGCGCCAGGGTTCCGGAATTCAAATGCAAATCCTTTTATTTTACACTTTTAATCGCTCGCTATTGCGGTGAAGGAAAACATCGTTAATAAACATACACGCTATATATTTACTCATAATATCCTTGGAAGGTGTGTGAAGTCAATATTTGTTATAAAATATTTGCTATAACAAACGCAATTTGTCTACCGTGGCTGTCACGAGTTCGCTGTTGACGGGGTCGATGACGTCACCGTGATGCGGAATACCGTAGTTTAGGGTAATCGTAACGATTATAAAAGTTAAAAGGCTACGATTTATCAGAGTTGCACTCAAACTGGATTAAAATCGTTCTGCGTATAGCGACACTAGATACTGTTGCTATGTATTTATTATAGAATCACAAAATTTTAAAACCAAATAAGTAAGAACCGGTGTGAGATATATAAATATAAATAAAAATAAAAGAAAAAGCACGTAATATTCGTCAATTAAAGAAAAAAACAAAATTAACTATAAAATACCATAGATTGTTTAATTACACACAGATAATTATATAGAAATTGGCGTTCATACAATAAGCGCGCGAAACATGAAAAAGCACCCTGTGGAACGTACATCTACATAAATATATAATGAAATATTAAAGCGTCCGCAGCATACCGCCGCAGTGAAACCTAAAACTGATATTAATAAGTTCATGAACCACATCGGACTTGGTATCGTATTCATAAGTTTCTGGAGCGGCGACGCTTACAAAGTAGGAAGAAAACTGCGGACAGCCGCATTCAATGAGAGGACCGCAAACCACATCTGGGGGGAGGTCAGGGGGGGGGGGCTACGTTCATCTGTCTTCGTGGATTCGGTGGTGCTCGTAAACGACAGTACTAAGAACATCTTTCTTGTTACATATCACAGAACTTGATCGTCCAATACATATAGTTGTGAGTACTCATTTTCTTGTTGACATACCATTTATGTCACTGTTTATTATCTAATGATAAAAATAGCTGATTAAAGTGTAAAATATAAATTTTAAAGATACGATAATATGATTATTAGCACGCTGTATATGAGGACAATCTTTTTTATTTCCTTCAATAACAGACAAACCAAAGTGAGTGAACGATGATGATGATGAATTTAACATTTATTTATATAAGAAACGTGTGAAAAATTGTTTATAGGTACAAATAAGGTAGTCACTGATTGTTTCGTTTGTCGCCTTGCATTATGGCGTTCGTGTATTGACAAATTGGGTGAGACCCATTGTAATACCCAAATTGCAACTCATTATTTGCGCCTCCGCGGAAACGAAACCGTCCTACACTTATCTACTAGTGTTTGTTTGGAGAACACTTTGTCTGAGTTTTTACGAGTGTAAGTATTACTATGGCTACGTAATATTCAAGAAGATTTCATTTAATATTGTCAATATACTATCGCGTGAGGCTATTTAGATGGTGGGCGGAGAGCATCGAATGACAACTATACTAGATCATAAAAAACCAAGAACATGTAAAATTCTAGATAGGCCTCAAAATGAATTATGACAGTAATTAAACAGACGCGCATCAACATCTATTTCAATGCAAGAAGCTTACTGTAACTCGATATATTCTGATTGCACTGACGCAAGTAAACCTGCCAAATGATATATCAATCAACTAAATTAACTTGTCACAGTAATTCGATAGCGGCTAATATAATCAGGTATAATGCGGTGAGGATTGGAAAGTCGCCAAATATGCAGGTGGTACCGCGATATGTGGATAGGTCAAATGTTTACAGAAATATTCTTAACCCAAATTCCAATTCTGATTCCATTGAACTAAATGTGTTTGATATTTTCCAATACGATTAACAAGAGAAAAATGCAACGGTTTAAACAGTTTTAAAATTCAATTAAGTATAAGATTTACAATTATTGCATATGGACATTCTTTACCAAGTTTACATTTTCAATCTCTAATTATATCTCTGTTACAAACCTATGTACTTCTCAGTTATATAATCATTTTTTAAATAGTAATTCTTAATTATGTAAAAAAAAATGATATCTTTGTGTAGCGAATATTCGAATATATTCGAACACCATTCGATTTTATCTCGTTATTAAAAAGCTGTATAAAATTATAATAAGCCAATTGTTAATTGGATTTTAGTTCGAAAAAAGATTTTTAATTTTGTTAAGTATTTAAATATTTAACATAAAAAAAGCTTATGTTGATCATTTGATAGTCATTGTTAACCTCATCGGTGGAACGGAATCAGCGAATGGGTGCCTCGTGAGCAATAAAACGACCATTATTTTTGCAGTCCTGGTGGTACTCATGAACCCAAGATCCCATTGCAGTTGACCTTAGAAAGTTTATTGAACAATCCGATACAAAGTGAAATCGAGAAACATTAGAAATAATAAAAAGGAAGGGAATACCTATTCGTATTACCTTATACAATAATACAAGACGAAAATGACACGACCGTATGTGACTTAAATTAATAAAAAAATAGTCGAAAGAATAAAAATAGTATGAAGCACAAGAATAAAGTAAATAGAAGAATCGCGGCTAAACATAGTTTTGTTTAATCAATCGTATATATTTGTAAATAAACGTTGAAACAATTTCCATATATGTGCAGTCATTATCGTCACATCGGCGAACCTTTTAAAATATCTAATATCTAAAGACTATCTAATTATGCGTATATCGTCGTTTATTTTTCTTTAAAATAAAAGTATTAATGAAACAAACAAAAATAAACAGAAAATAATAATTACTAATACAGTAACCGTGTTATGTAACGTTCTGAGCACGTCTATAAGAAAGCATTTCTCTGGCAACCGGTTATGTTAAACTAGACTGAAATTCGAATAATGTAGCGAAAATTTTCCCGCTTGGAAAGCAAACATTGACAGGAAGGTGTCCTCACTTTCCATACACCTATCCACTTTTAATTTGACAGTAATGACCGAGCATTAGCTGTTGGCAATCATTCGATCGTTTCTCCGTATATGTTATTGATACAATCTATAAGGGAAAACGATTATGATATCACTGTCGCGGCTACCATATATAGTTCGTCATAACCATCATTAAACGTTTCCCGAGTTAGTTTTAACATATCAACTTTTACCAACTTAAGCCCTAGTACCGGCCAGGTCAATGACCTATAAGAAATTAACATAAACGCAAATTGTTTATTTTTAACCGACTTCAAAAAGGTAGAGGTACTCAATTCGTCTGTATTTTTTTTATGTTTGTTACCGTATAATACACTGATAAATATGTGCCCTGAATATAGGGCACATGAAATGTACCTACAGTTGGAAAGTACCTACAGTTGGAAACATGAAGTTTAATCAAATCTAGTCAAAAGTATACCTACATTCGATCAAATTCTTGATAACTGTAAATTTTGATGTTATTATAAAATAATGTCCTTATGAGTTTAAGGAATTTACTCTCAAAATAGACTTTTACATGAGGTCAATGCTTAACAGTTTGTTCAAAATAACACATCTCCAATTCACTTAATACCTTCTAATCTTGACCAATATAATATATTGTTCAACAAGCACCATGAAAAGAACACTGATAATGGAAAATATATGCGAGACCCGGCTGATATCGAATAGGATATCCATTGCACTGGGGCGCCCATAAACACTACTTAAAGCGTTGTTTTTGCTGATTTAATTGATCCGTCTCATCGCTCGTCCATGAACCTACAATCACAAATAACTCGCACTAAAAACGCCCTTCCGCGTGGCTCTAATGAAATGCAAGTGGTTTCATGTTAAGCACCTCTTGTCTAATAAATCTTATGGGGACTCAACATCGCCTTATTGGCTGTCCAGCATCCAATGTGTTTTTCTACCTCCGTGTTCCTTGATGTATCCATGTTGACGCCGCATTATCTGTTTCCATCGCGTTAATCTATGTCATTGTGTTTAGAGGCGATAATCGCGTGTCTTACAACCAATACGCGACCGCAGTGCAAGATTGATTAAAGCAGTTTCCTGTGCCCCCGGACCGGCTTTCCACTGATCTCTTTACTTACATACTGGTTCTGGCGCGAATTCCAATTTGCATTCCGTACAGCTCTAAATACGTGGGCTTTAGAGCTTTATTTGCAACATTCTAGCGTCTCGCGGCTTCTTATTATCGCGTGTGGCCTTGGCAGAATAAACCGACCGCCTACTCTCTTTGAGGAGTGAATAAATAGAATTATGGTGGTATTTAGCTTGATAGAGATCTACTTATCTCGAGTAATTTGTTAGCATTATATAGTTTAAATTGGGTGCAAATGATTAATGAGGTGACGAAATGATAGTGTTCAGGATTTTAAATCATTGCGTTTTAGAAATACTTTGTAATGATGAATTCTCTCGATTGCTGCCTGCTTTAATAATATTAAGAGAAGAAGGTATTCGTTTCGCGACAAAGTTTACAGCGGTTTATCAGTTTAAAGGGAAAACATGAGCTGATGCACTAAGGGTTGCAAATTAATGACTTTATAACTAACTAACCAATGTTTTGTGACTTTGAAGTTTTTCTATTTATCTTTTTAAGATAATAAAGCTCACATTTGATTGACGATAAGAAATATGTATGTACATATAAACACTTATTTACATTAAAGGGAAACTGTACACCTGATACCGTAGCTTATAAATAACCCACGTTGAAAGATGGCGCTTTTCGCGCAGTCTAGACCAGGTGGCAATATAAATGGATGTGCTTTTGAAGCTTGCAATTTTCCTCGCCTCGCGAGCTAAGCTCAGTGTATTAGACAAGCTCCGTGAACGATTATCAGTCATGGTTCACGAAAATACATACATTTTATGTGTCGTTGTGACTAACATTAATAGTCATTTTCCGAGATTTAAACCTACACTTTAAATCACACGTATGGCAATTGTAAAAGAATAACAAGTAAAATTTTAAAAGAGAAATTGTAAGTCAAAGATGTCTGTTTAATTAGCACCCATTTTAAAATAATATTCGTCTTCATCACACACTATTCGTTATTTTGATGTGCCCAGTCAAAACGTACCCTGTACGAGTAGTACTCGTATATGCCATACATATCATGCTGTAGAAATATGAAGGAAACAGGTTGGTACTAACAATTGATAAAGCAACATGGCTACATAATATTTAGCAATGGTTGTAATGCACCAGTGGAATTTTACGAATCGTTAAAATCGATTTTACAGTACCATTTATTCGATATGATATTAGAACTGAGACCAAACGTAATTTTGTACGGTATTCTAACGAATGTTTATCGTATTCATGAAAATTCGACACTTCGATCCGTGAACACACTGACCGATTTACCGCTTATCAAACAACCGATCATAACTAATCGGTCATTCCCGATGCGGCTCACCGAGTTGACCTATCGTGAGCTACAAATCGATTTTTACGAACGTTTTTGAACTATGGGAAACGCATTCGCTTGACAGACTGACATTTTTTTCGAGTTTTACAAATGGCAAACAGGTAAATACATTAGTTATGTTGACTCTTCAAGGACTTTAACTTCTTTGCGTGAATAGCAAATTTTGAAACAAGTTACATTTGAGACTGTTTGTTAGTATACAAAAGTGCATTACATTTGTATCCGCTGTCGAAGCCAAATCTTGCGTATCAGCATGTTTTAACTTGCACCTGGATATAATAGAACCCAGGACTAATAGCCGCTACCTAGCCTTAATTGACGCTAGCCTTGATGTTGAACAATAGAAAATACCAACAAAAATATGTATTAGAATCGAGCAGGCATCGACAGAACGTACCGGCAATAAAACGAAATCGTTACTTGCCGACTGTGAAACAAATCCGTTAACAATCGAACGTTAGTATAATGGAGTCAGTTCCGTTGCACGTTGCTCGCAGTTCCGTTGTCCGTCGCGGTACGTGTTCATACTTCTCAAGCCCGTCCCGTTACTATTTCCTAAAACAAATTGGCGGAGTCACGAACCCGTGTGACCGCCGCGACCTTTCCGAGGTCTGTTCGCGACGGAAACGGACCAATGTCAGTAATGTCTCGGCGGAGACAAAACCGCGGGCGTGGTCGTTCAATATGTCACAGTGCTTTACGAGCGTGCAAATTCTATTGTAACAACGTCTTACCAGTGATATAAGATAGCAGATAGCAGTAGACGAAGAAATAAGACTTCGCCCAAATGCAATTTCAAAACAACATTAAGAGCGTTTTGAATTTAAGACGACTTGTTTTTGATATGTCACGAGGTTAATATGAATGAAATCAATCAAGTACAAACTACGGGGCATGTTTAACAAGCAATTATTGATAGATTGTTATCAACAGATAAGCATAAAGAGCGACGCAGGCGTATAGGGACGACCGAACATGCAAATAAACCATGCACCATAAAGGGAACGTAATCTTCTAATTAAAATTCTAATCGCGACCGCAGTAATAAGTATATCAAGCGTTTATTTATAGAACTGATATATTCCAGGAACTTAATATCAGAGGATTTCATTTAAGTTTTGATAGCATAATGAAAACTTGGTGCTAAAGAATTCCAATATGTTGATTTAAAGGGGCGTCAAAAACTTCAAATTAAATTAAAGTTCGTAGTTCGTAGTGTAGGACGTCCTCTGGCTAGGTGGGATGACGACCTGCGAAAGGCTGCAGGCAAGTGCTGGATGCG
>DWQT01004559.1:0-11142 GCA_018244895.1 Myscelus amystis hages
AGCATTATTATTGAAAAATATTAGCGTTCTGCACTTCTCCTATATATAAACTATAAGTGCGCCAAATTTCATACTCCACCGTCCGCGCAATTTCTGTAAAAAGGGGTCCAATGTTTTTGCTTCACTTATTAATATATAGATAACTGTGCCATTCGTATTCATAAGGAATACTTGGAAAGAGTAACAATACAAGAACGATGACTAAAACATCTATAACCTTCATTAAGTGTATGTATATATTTTACTTTAAGCAGTAATATGGTTTGACATTCAGCCTTCCACTTCCTGGGTTCTGGGTTCGATCCTGACACGCAGCTCCGACTTGTTGCGTGCGTTTTATAACTAAAAATGTTAATAGCACTTGTTATTTTTAACAGTAATGGAAAACATCGCGAGGAGACCCGTACACCTTCGAGATGTTATATAGAACTACCACTAAAAGGGTGAAAAATAAAACATTATAGGAATAAAGCAATTTGAAAGCGCATGATTGTATGCGGTATAAAAGGTGACGGTAGTTGTAAACAAAATTGAATTTTAAATTGTGTGTTTAGATAAATTTTATACAATAAAAGTGTAAACACAGTGTTCCGTGCGCTTTAGCAACGTCATAGTTCTGTTGTGTTATATAGCACTTGCGATCCGTCATCATTTATCACGTAACTTTGCTATGCACGAGTAATTTTCACCAGCGTTTCGCCGGCTGCTATTATTAAAGTTACAGACGTACTTGAGAATTTCTTTAGAAAACCCATTCACGAAATTTCACGTTCACGTGATTTTCGCGTTGTCAACATTACTAAATAACGTTGTGTCTTTGTAGTAGTACTGTGGATAATAAAGCGCCAGCAACAATTGAAAATTATTCATATAATAATAATTGTAAATATATGTAATTTTGAAATTCACGCCTGAAATAAATCAATGATTTTCAACGTATATGTATAGTCGATATTTGCGGAAGGACTACAGGTATTTAGATAAAAATATTAACAATATTATTCATTGGAAATTATAATATACAGACGACGCTAAAGAGTTTATAAAGTCCGATGCAGCCGTGATAGCTCCATAAATAAAAATGGTACAGCAATGATAGGTAATGATTCTAAGAAATTTGCGTAAAACCAATAAAGTGAGTATGACAGTCCGAGGTAACTATTTTGATTACCGAATGAAAAAATCCGTAAAATATGTTAGTAACTACATTTTTTATTTCTTAAACTCAGCCGCGCCGCTCAGTAAATAAGAGTACGTAATGTATTTCTAAGCGGTGTTTACTGTTAGCCTTAAATATGGGTTTCATAGCGTGGGATGCATGGGGAGGTGAAATAATAAGTCCTCTTTTGACTTCCAACAACGCGTAAGAAAAGGGGTTCAGGTGGCTATTCACTACTTTTACCCTTCTGTATTTCATACCTGGATATAGAGTGAGCATTATATTTACAATGCTTATAAAAAAAAACGAAATTGTGCTTAACATTCAATTTCAAAATTACATTTAAAAACACTATTAAATGATAGAAGAAAATAGTGATAGATAGATAATAAGATTATAATGGTGGATTTAGTGAAGACAATAGAACACAAAGATAATAAAAAGCATGTAATTAAAGTTAGTTGCAAGTTAAATATGAATCCGTATATGCAGTGCGGTGAAACATGAATCGTTTGAGCCGGTTGCCTGGCAACGCAAGACGACGCAGCGCGCGGGGTTAATGTCAACTATAGCGCCAAAGAAGTATGTAGTTTTAGCTGAATTTATCTTTCAAAATTTTTTTTTAAATTTATTTAATCATTATTGTTCTTACCAAAAAGTGGACTCAGAGCCACATGCCAGTGGGAAGCAACCCAGGTGATAATTGGCGAGCTTCGTAAATTATTGCTTAAGCCTCACTGTTAGGGGAACCCCGTATCTATACTTCTATACTTATAATATAAAGCTGAAGAGTTTGTTTGATCGTTTGGTTGTTTGAACGCGCTAATCTCAGGAAATATTGGTCCGATTTGAAAAATTCTTCCAGTCTTAGATAGCTCATTTATAGAGGAGGGATATAGGCTAAGATGAATAGGAGAGGAGCAGCAATAAAAAAATATTGCCACAGCGGCAAAATAATTTATATGGCAAAGCAACGTTTGCGGGGACAGCTAGTTGAATATAAAATGTCTAGGTAATTCCTTGTTTCCTTACTAATTTTAATCCTAACGTAATATCTAAACGTTTTCATTAATATATGTACGTTGTTTTTTATGAAGCATCATATCGTTGTTGTAATATCAGCGCCGCAGAGGCCATATCTTAAATTTTATTCACGACGTCAGATAATAAAAGCTATATTAAAAGATTTTACGTTTATTAAAATATGGAAATGCTATTCAGTTTATTAACTAGTCCAAACTTACTTTTAACGGGTATGTTATTTGACTGTACTTATTTTTATCGCCAGTGGTTTGTTAACGTAGGTTTTTAGCCGGTATGTAATCTTCGTCTAAAATGTAATTGTGTGATTATAAATATGTAGTATGCTTTTATTACTTCTTATTTCTTGAAAGATTGTGTACAACTTTGTTAATCAGTCATGCCATGTCAGTATAATATTCTTTGTTGCCAGGTGAATTTGCACGGATTTCGTAGTACGTTGACCTTTCGTTGTTGTTGGCAACAAAGAAATAAACATTTACTGTTTTAGCCACATAAAAACTATAGAAGTACGCGTTCCTCATTAACAACTATACCAATGGTTCAGTTTGTGCACATTAGGCTTTTTTCATATCCTTGGCTTAAGGCCAGCGAGCGGCCGACTTGACCTGTTTATGTGAATGTGAATTGATGCCTCTACGGAATTATGGTTGCGTTATTTGAAGGCAATTTAATGTATAAAAAAAAATACTTTTGATAAAATTTCTTGGGAACTAAGTACTACGTATTGTCAATACAGATTGATTTAAAAGACAAGTATAAAGCATATTTTTGGGTCTATTGACATTTTCATTATATTCCCTGAACGAGAATTTAAATATAAGAAGACTTCTGAGTTAAATTACCTCCTTTGTCACTGCATTCTGTCTACCTCTAATCCTTAACGTAATTTCCATTGGAAAGTAAGAAGATTAAAATTGTAATTTACGAGTACTTACCCCCAAACGAGCGTCAAGGTGACCGGGAATTTTAAAATTAGCCGTATAACTTGCTGGGCCATCGTCGAAATTAGTAGTATAATCGTACCTTCGATCGGAAATGAACAGTAAAATATTGTTAACTACTCTTAGAACAAGTAATTTGAATCAACCAATACGTAGTTTATTTTATCGGCTTAGGTATAGTTATCTAACTAATAAAAATATAGCAATGCAAAACACTACTTATGCAAAAACATTAAAAAAATAGTGCCTACATATGTAATTGCTTATAATATGTGTTATGAGCAACATTTTGTTCGTTGTAATAACCGTGAATGGACTAATTCATCCGTTACGGGTTTTTATTAATGATATGTAGATTGTTATGAATATATTTACATGTTTTGCTGTAACGATATTTTTCAAACAACGCAGTAGATCCATACGCGTTTTATTGCTTCTCAATATGTAAACATAAATCATTTATTATAACTAGCGACATTAAGAAGGTCTTACAAGAGTGGAAGATAATATTTCTAGCCTCTCTAATCTTACAAGAGGGAATCATTATGTATGTATAAGTTTTATAATAAATTATATTATAGTTTTGATAATATTAACAGTACAAGGTTATAATAATATACAGCTCCATTATCTTTCTCGTCCAATTTGCGTAGTGCTTCTTTTAGGTTCGTACGCAACCTAATTAGTAAGATAACGTGTTATTGTTGCTAGAAAATTGTACAATCTATAACTGCCTGTTAAGTTTACATAAATGTAATGAAGTTCCATTATAATAGTGTTTTTTAAATTTACAATTTATATAAACAGTAAAGACTCCGATACTGGCGCATATGCATGAAGAGAGTGTTGAATGTTGAAGAAAGCGCGCCAGCTTTGTAAGGATGGTGATACGTGGCGCGTTGTGCTGCCTGCCTACCCCGTCAGGGACCTGGTGTGGTGGTGACATAATAATAATATAAATTATTTTGTCACGGAAGATCTTCATGGTATAATTACGTCGTGTTGCCAATTTTATATTAAACTCGTAGGTATTTCGTAGTTGCATATTGCAAATACATATACAAGCAATGCCAGATGCAGTCGATTTTCAGATGAGCCGCCGCCGGCATATTTTCGTGAGCGGGCTCGTGGCTTGGATTATACGTTACATAGTCGGTCCCTGTGTTATCGTTCGCTAACATTATCATCCCGTGTCGAAGGACTTGAGAGCGATTTGAATCTTATGAAACTTCTGTTGGCCATTTCCTCATAGCTATGGTATGGAGTGTGATCGTTTAGGTTCAATCTCGTTGAGTCTTCATCATGTATTTACGCGTGGCTTATATGTTTGATAATCTGTATATTACAATATTTATAGTACTTTGTATATAAAACTTTTAAAATATTGTTTGTTTTATCCGTACATTTCGTAATAGCTAGAAATACTTCATGCTCGTGCTCCATTAAATTTTTAAACGAATTTATAAAGGAAATGTTTTGAGCGCCAAACAGGAAAATCAAGCATTCGGGTTAGTAGTTTATATTTGACGGGTGCATCCTATTTGGCCGAAACATTGTTGGCAACAGCTTTGTAATACATTGTAACGGAAATTTTATTACGTTTAAAAACCGAGCAAGTTTCAAATCTCGACGGAGGCGGTTCGAATCGATACACGTATTTTAATTATGAGTAGCCCGCTAATTTACCTCTAGGGAAAAAGGGAAGGTTTCATTGAAACGTCAAGCGAAATTGATGGGCTCGCCGTGTCGTGGCCATTGGACGAAGGGGTCGTACAGCGGCTCACGTCAGTCGAACGTCCGGAGTCAGTGTAGCCACACGCCCGCGTTTGGCGGACACGTCCTGCCACGCGGCCTACACGTGACACCTGTCGCTTGCGCAGACACCACACAAATAAAGTTCTACTTTGATCCCCGATTCGAATTAAATGGAACGCGACGTTTGGGAGCGGATTTTGGATTCGAACGAAACTTTTGTAACTCGTAAAATGCGTTCGCGTGTAGTTTTCTTGTGTATTAAGTTGTGAATTTCTAATTTTTCTTTTATTTTTGTTTGTTGTTAACACGCGACACGTTGAACTAAGTTGAATTGTATATTTGTCAGGAAAACCAATTGTTATGTTTTGTATTGTTTATTATTGTTTTGTTTTGTTTGTTATTAACATTTTTCGTTCGCCTATATGCAAGACAGTGGAAGTGTATAAACAGTGAACGAAGATACAATGACTTTTGATGTGGACCGGTTTGCAATTGGATTTTTCGCGTAACAATTGACACATTATAGACATGATTCCGTTTGTGTTCGTCGTCTTCATGCTGCTGGTATTGCCGGGTCCTTCGTGCACCAACTCCGATAATATAGGTCGGTATATTCACAAGCTTCGTTACCAAAACATTGTCGTGTTATATGTAAATAAATACGTATAATATTTTATTTAAGATTTGCTCAAAGCTTATATTGTAAATTTAGTTTGCTTGCACGCTTTGTTTGAGTTTTAAATTGTGTATCTATATTTATTTATACAATTAAGTTTATATATTTAGTTCAGCCAGTATATTGTCATGCATTATCTTTTAGTTTTAACAGTTTTAATTTTTGAGAGAGAAAGAGATAAGAATGTCAGTCTCTCTCTTTCTCTCCCTGGGCTCTGAATAATGTGATAATTTAGTTTTGTATGATATTGTGTCGTGCAATGTTGTATGTCATATCGAATAACATTTCTCCTGTATTTTTATGCCTTTCATAATGACACGAAGGCTGATAAGGGTATAGTATAACATTCGATTTAATTGTATTAGCATTTCATTCTGGAATTATAATTTCGTTACAGCGGCCCAACTGTGTAGTTAATTCAATTCTATGTGAATTTATTACACAATCAACCCTATTCCATAGGTATTACGGACTTATTTTGTAACATGCTTTTTATCATTTTTTACTCATACCGTTGTATAATCTTGGTTTACGTGTTCATGTATTTATATCTATAGCCGGTTTAGTATTAGCCATCCCGATAGTCCAGCGGTTAGAGAGTGAATATGTTGAGCTGCGGGACTGGGTTCGATTCTTGTTTAAAAAAAATATTGAGTAATGAGCAATTTCTTTTGTTTTGTATTCAGGTGTAATAAAAACATTATATTAAGTAACATTATATGTTTATTTCATATTACGTAAGTATTATGTAGTATGTATGTATACATGTACATAATATGTATGTATATACATGTATATACATGTATATATTATGTACATATGTGTGTATGTATGTCAGCTGTTCGCTTACTATAATGTAGGCGTTTAATTACTTTACTTGGACTCAGATAGCTGCTTATGAAATTGTCCCCATTTTCTTACGGGTAATATTTTTTTTATTCCTCTAACTTTCTAACTTCTTCAGTCTTCTACATATTATAATAGTGAAGTAGTTTTATATTAGCTTCAAGCCGAAGTTTAAATTTTTATCAACATTATTATTTACAAAGCCCAAAAAATGTAACCCTAACTTTTACCCCAAACATATTGGAAATCAACACACTTTGTAGAACCGCGATCCAGTATGAAACAGGCTTGAAAGTTGTTTTGGCGCGAACATATTTCATACGACTGCTTTTAAAACGTTCTTTTTACCCTTTCATTAAACGGTTAAACCTACCACTTCAACTATATTTCATTGAATGAAACCTGCAATTTAAGCTTTCAGGCACAAACGTAAAAAGTCGAGTTTGTTTAGAACGTGTTTCTGTAGTTGCATATAATTTTACTTCAACAGCGCAGGTGTTCAAATTTATACTTGCGGTCATTGCTGTACACCCGGTGTTGCACAAAGGTTGCGGTAAGCTTTATAAATCGTTTATTTTTATTTTAAAAAACGTCACGTAAACTTTGCTTTGTGGTTCCGCGGGTGTTATTGATGTCAAGATTTAAAATGTCACAACTAAGAGGGTTCCTATTAACGTTGTACGGCGAACATCTTTTAAGAATTCTCAAAATCGGAAATAGGATGGCGCTCGCTACAAGACGCTACAATAAAGGTTACGAGCGCTACGGTAAAACCTCTTGAGCTACGGCGTAGCTTTATAAGGAATTAAATCTATTGAAAGCTGCGACAGCGCTACTAGTCTTTGGTCACAGCTTTAGAAATTAAATAAAAGTTTTATATAACTTAGATATGTTGTAATAAAACAATAATAATTATTACGCTCTCATATATGTATTTTCCGCTGTTACGAGATTGGAATTATCTAGGAGTAATCGGTAAAGATATCCGATTGTTGAAGATAAGTCTCACCTTTCAACTTTACTGCGCCTTGAGAATAACAGCAATGACACAGCTATCTCTCGGCTATAGTCAATATTGAAGCGTCTGAAAAACATTTCTCAATAAAATAGTCCTAAACTCAAGGAATTGATTGAAATACGAGCATATCCTTTCATATTTTCGTATACAATATTATTATGACGACTTTGTGGAACACTCAGACATCACATAATCCCTCTCCGTCTTGTAACCCGGTTACTGGAGCAATTTGCTTAATAAATCCCGAAATCCTCCTTAATTTCAGTCAACATATATTAAAGGGAGTCATTGTTTCTAACTCAATTTAGTCACGGTATGAAAGGGGGTAAATTCGCGGTTGTCACGTTTTTAATTAATATACGAGTGGGTGCGGCTCGCGGTACGCGCGGCCTCGTTGTGCTGTGCATGAAATTCATCAATTACCATTGTTTTAGTACGTTTCATGCGTGAAATTTGTATAAGCATAATGAAAGGCTTAAAAAGTCAAAGAGCTTATCATTCTTAGATAATTTTCTCACGAAGATACCTACTCCTTGTGTGTGTATAATATGTCCTTTATAATCCCTAATACTACGGCGTAGCTGAGATTTATTCCAAGGTTAAGCGACAGGGAGGGAGCTTAATATTAATATTGTATGTACGGGCGCTGATATTTTTCACAGTACTAGTTATTGAGAAAGCATACTAACGCTCTATAGCTACGATTGCATATTGTTCTGATATTCTTATTTTTGTACTTGAAGTTCATTAAGGTAAGTAAACAAGTAACAGGTTATCCAAAGCAAATAAAACGGTATTAAAGCGAGTATACTTATTCGTAGGCCGCAAAATAATTTATCATCCATCACGCGAGATCGCAGATGCTGGGACTGTCACAAAAACAAATGTATTCGAGATGAGATCGTGGGTCCCCTGCTCAGAATGGACCTTTAGACCTGAAGATGGATGCCGTGCTCTTATACCGGTTGAAAGTTAAACCATGTTAAGATGAGATTTCAGAAATACTGCATACAAAACTTCATATGATTATTCTCTGGTTACCAGAAATGAAACTACAGTTGATATGTTGTTATCTGTCTCTTTCTCTGTACGTAATCTTGAAATCGGCTCCGCCGATTTTGATGGAACTTTCAATGGGTTTATAGTCGATTGTATCAAGTCTTTATATACAGTTACATTGAATAACATACACTGCATCCACATTGCATTACAGTACTATCAATGTCAGTATATTTAATCAATACTTCCGTAGATTTTGTAATGATTTTTTAAAATAATGAATTTACATCTAGCGAATGAAACGCATTTACATCTAATACTATACAGTGCTTCCCTGTAATTTAAAAAAAAAACTCTTTGAAAATAATCCTCAATTGTCTAATATTCCAGTTACAATATGATACTCAGTATATTCTTTGAAGATACATATGTAAGTATCTTGGAGGCGATACACGTTGTTGATAGGGTAAGAAAATATGTTACCCCAAAATAGTATAAATGTGGGCTCCACATAAAAGATCATAAGACATTCATGACGAAGGCGTCTACACTCGAAGGGTGTGCGAAAAAAAAACAAGAAAATACAATAATGTGCGTAGATTAATCAAAATGTAATGTTACTTAAATATTTGGGCGGCGTGTTAGTTTAGAGATTATTAATAGTAGGAGAGCGGAAGTCAAACAGAATCCCCATCCGTACCTTTCGATAAGGATGCTTTGTTTACATTCGTGCGTACATACTGATTGTCGTTGAGCTATGAAAAATATTTCGTAAGCGGAATTTTAGAGCAGTGTTAGTGGAACAATATCTGAATACTTCATAACGAAATTTGTTTTCGTTTTTAATATTTTTATTCTGTATTCAATAATTATTTTACGTTTGTCAATTTCTTTGAGGTAAAAAAAGTCCGCAAATACATGGATTTATCTTTTCTTTTATGAATAACAAAAAATGTCATAGGGAATAAATAAATTAAGTGATTTTTGATAGTTAAAAAAACGTGAACAAACTTTTAAACGTCGGTGCTTCTTATTGGATTTGTACTAAGCAAGGCCCGCCAGATAGCAAACTGTCGTCTTTATCTATAGATATCTTCAACGGTTATTACTATCACCGTTTCTCGTCCGTAATGCAACAACTTCTATGTACACACTTCATGTAATAAACTAAAGGGAATTCCCTCACTAGATGGGTTATCAACAGATAAGAAGAGAACTTTACTAAAATTCTATTTTAACGGTAACAAATGCACCGAAAAACACCTCCGATTTCGGGTTCAACTTACATAGTACATTCAAAGCACAGTCGGAGTCATTATGAAAACGGTCCGCAGATAAGTGTGAATGGCAGTTTAAAGTCTCATTACCTGAAGCTCTTTCGATTAGCAAACGTCGTATTTTTTTGTGAACTGTACTTGTACAGTTTGAAATGGTATCGCGCGCGGATGGAAATGTTTTGGTTAAATTGCTCCCGCGCTTACGATAAACAGCAGGAAAGTTAATTACCATTATGAGCCGAGACAGTTATCGTTGTGTGATGTAAAATATCGCAAGTCTAGAATATACTTGGTAAATGCTAAAATTATAATTATGTGAAGCAAAGGTGCTTGTGAGAATAGCGATTTATAATAAAATTATGATAAAAACATAACGATGACATTTGGTTCAAGTTCAGTATAAGCTAAAAACATACTTAACACAAGTACTTATGTTTTTTTGTTGTTATTCATAACTTTGGAAATTCTATTTGAATGAATGTCGATATCGGAAAAGCAAATACCTTAGCTGACAGAATTTTTAATTCTGCCTTATCTTTTAGAAAAAGATTGCATTTTAATAATAAATAACAATAATAATAATAATAATAATTTATTTCAGACCATTTGATCCATAACTTTAATAAGTTGACATTAGGGTCATATACTATGAAACGATAAACATATATGACGGATACTCTTATCTAACCCTCATTTTCGCCCACTATATATATATATATACATAAATAGGACGTAGATCTTCGTAATGTATTAGTATTTATGAGCGTTAGGTCATTATCTCGGTAAGAAGACGCTAGTAGGTTATATTTGTGTTAGTTTCGTCTCATGTAGGCTGTAATCGTAATGAATACCTATTTTCTTCGCAGGGCACGTGAATATTAGAATTCAAATTGTTTTCAAAAATCATGTTTCAGTCATCGTACTTCGGCTTTGTGCGCCTTTCAGGCTATAGTAGACCGGGAGAAAGAGTCGGCGAAAAAAATCTCTCAGTACTCTTTTAAATGACAAAAAAAAATGAATTCTTTCTTACATTCTTACTCGTATCTGCTAAATGAGTATTATATTATAAAACAGTTGTACCGAATCTCTTAGCCTGGATGGATAGAGGTGGGTTAGAATTTTTTTAAACGGTTAAAGGCTTCGGAAGGCATTTTAAGCAGGTGTTCCTGGCTGTTATCATTTGGTCGTTAAGCCTTATTGAGGGAATTTAGGGCGGTCTGAAAGCTTCGAGCTCTCAAAACGATAGATAGGTTAGTCATTAAACTAAATTGGCCACTAACGACCTTTTCGGTTATTGAATGTAAACCGATGGAACTTGGTGTTTGCTATAATGTAATTTACGAGAAGGAAATATATGTATATAACTAGCTTTTACGCGCGGCTTCGCTCGCGTAAAGAAGTATCTTCTTCTTCTTCTTATCTTACAT